>JAIKVH010000084.1:0-22803 GCA_024679275.1 Phytophthora niederhauseri
GCGCAGAACGCACCAGCGTCCACGAACTCGTCGTCCGCCGGCATCTTCTGCTGCTCCTGCGTCTGTTCTGCGAGCTCGGAGACCGGGAACGCGTCCACCGCCGGCAGGTCGAAGCTGTCGTCCCCTTCCTCTAAATACTGGCCGCCCAGAGAGTCCGCCTCTGCGTCGTAGCGCTCGTGCTGCTCCGTCTCGCGCTCGATGGCCGATATGAAGCTGAGCTCGTCGCCCACGCCGCTGCTGCGGCGGCGCTGCTGCTTCTGGCGCTCGAGTCGGCTCTGCGCCTTCTGCTCCTCCCATCGCTCCAGGTACGACGCCATCTGCGTGCGCGGTGGCGTCGGCATGGGCACCCACAGACAGCGGCGTCCGCCTTCGACGTCAGTTGCTGGTGTGCTCTTTTTTGTGAGAGTGCGCGCTCACTTTTTGAGTGTTTGAACCTTTCGACCCAAAATTCGTTTGGGTGGACCCTGTTTTTGGTCACAGCAGTACCTTCGCGTGTCTTTCTTGAAATTCGATGCATACAAAGTTCAAGATGACGTCACACGTCGCAGATTCCTGTGGTGGATGGATCAGCTTACGCCCACACACCAACGAGCGATCAGCAGCGCTCATGGCGACCGTAGCAGCTCCAGCGACGGCGGAGGCCAAGCAGGTGGCCAAGCAGGCGCCAGTCAAGGCGCTGGAGGCTGCGGCTACTGCGCAGCCGCCAGCTGCTGCGACCAGCGTGCGCGTGCCCAGCAGCAACTTCACCTACCGGCACTTCCTTGGGGGTGCAGTCGGTGGCATGACGGCCGCGCTCATCACGTCGCCGCTGGAGGTGGTCAAGACGCGGCTGCAGATCCGTGGTGGAAGGTGCGCCCAGCAGCTTTGTGGAGGTTGGATGAGGTGCGGTGGATTGACTTGGTCTGTGGTTGTTGCATTGGTTCAGCGGATCCTTCGGCACCCAGACGACGTTCGGTGTTATGCGCTCGATCGGACGATCCGGTACGGCCCTACTACTTCTGTAGTCTTTGAGAGAGGCGTCTTGCTGATGAAGTGGTTGCATGTGTGTTGGTACAGAGTCGGTATTTGGTCTGTGGAGAGGTATCACGCCCACGCTCATCGGCGTCATGCCGGCGCGCGCGATCTACTTCGGCGCGTACTCGACGTTCAAGGACAAGTTTTCAAGCTACGGCTTGAACGGCCGTGCGTATAACTTCCTGTCGGCTGCTGGGGCAGGATCCATCTCGGCGACCTTGTGCTGCCCCATTTGGGTCGTCAAGACGCGTCTGCAGCTCATGCCAGCGCACTCGGTGGCTGCTACTGCCGTCGCAACGCGCCAAAATGTTGTGTCTGTGGGTTTCGCCGAAGTCGAGACGGCAGTTGCAACGAAAGCCAGGCCACAGTTCTCGAGCGTCCGTCAGGTGGCTATGGACATGTACAGGAAGGAGGGCCCGCGAGCATTCTTCCGTGGCTTGTCAGCGTCGTACTGGGGCATCTCGGAAAGCGCGATCCAGTTCGCCTTGTACGAGGAGTGCAAGGATCACATCGAGGAACCGACGAACCTCAAATACTTTTTGGCGGCCGGCGCATGCAAGCTGCTTGCGTCGTTGTGCACATACCCCCACGAGGTGCGTATTTCCTAGTTCATTGCTAGTTGTACTGGTATTCGTCACTAACAGACCGATTTATTGCAGGTTGTCCGAACACGGATGCGCGATCAGCGAGCACCGCTGGGTTCGAAGGAGCTGAAGTGCGTTTGCGTCTGGCCTAGCTTTCGGGAATGACCTTGTTCTAAGTTTATTCGTGTCTGTCGTCGCAGGTATCGCTCCATGATCCAGTCCATCATCAAAATTTACAAGGAGGAAGGAAGGCGCGGGCTGTACGGCGGTCTGCCGGCGCATTTGATGCGTGTCGTCCCGAACGCTGCAATTCTGTTCATGGTGGTGGAGGTGATCGCCAACCAGGACTAAGCCGTCGTCACTCTAGATCCCGCCCCGCTCTGCTCGACGTCGGTTGCCGTAGTAGATAGAAGATGCATCCGCGGGGCTCCGTAGGTAGGTAGGTACTGTAAGTAGGAACCATTTAGCAGCGAAAGCATGCACAACTCACTCTGTCACTCAACTTCAACCAGTGTACTGATGCCTTTGACTTTCAAGCAGCCAACTGACTCAAGTTAGCAATGACGCGTTTTCATTGGCCAGCACTGCTGGCCAGTCATTCGATGTAACGTCAAAGGCCGCCGCACAAGCTGGTCCGTCATTCCTGCACCAGTCCGTCCGAGTGAAGCACCGCTGCAGCAGCCATGGCGTCGCTGGAGGCCCAGATCAAGAAGCAAGTGGAGTTCTACTTCTCTGACAGCAACTTCCGCCGCGACCGCTTCCTGCGCGAGGAGACCAAGAAGCGCGAGGGCGGCTTCGTGCCCTTCAGCGTGCTCTTCACCTTCAAGAAGCTGGCGGCGCTCACCGTGGACGGCGCCGTGCTGCAGGCCGCCATCGCCGACTCGGACGTCGTGGAGCTCAACGAGGCCAAGAACGCGCTGCGCCGCAAGAACCCGCTGCCCGACCAGGACGATGCGGCCGAACGCACCATTGTGCTGGCTGGCCTGGGCAAGGCGCTGCCCACCATCGACGAGATCAAGGAGGGCCTCAAGTCCCTGGACGTGGAGCTGCTCTACATTGACCGCAAGAGCTTCCGCCGCAACTTCTCCGGCGTGGTGCACGTGGAGCTCAAGGAGAAGGACGCGGTGCAGCGCGCTGTGGACTCGGCCGCGTCGCTGAGCATCAACGGCTACGTGCCCAACGTGATCTCGATGGTGGACTACCAGAAGCTCTCGAACGACGACAAGGTCGAGTTCGACAAGGCCACCAACGCCATGCTGGTGGCCAAGGACGTGCCTAACAAGCCCGTCACGTTCTTCCTGGACGAGCTGCTCCCCGTGTGGAAGGACGACGCAAAGCTGCGTGCGCGCGTGCGTTACTTCGAGGAGTCCAACGAGCTCTACCTGCTCTTCTCGCAGGTGGCGTTCGCTGAGAAGGTGCAGAAGCTGCTGTCCGAGGAATCGCCGGTTGTCGTGGACGAGAAGAAGATTGCTTTTGAGCTTGTGACCGACAAGGAGGCCATCAAGGCTCGCCCCCGTCGCCCGGAGAACGAGAAGGAGGGTAAGAACGTGGACAAGAAGCGCAAGCGCGAGGACGAGAAGGTTATCCACATCTCGAACATTGGCCCCCGCACGCGCCTCGATGACATTAAGCAGCTCCTCGCTACTGTTATCGACCCGGCTGCTCACTCGCCGTACGTCGAGTACGACGGCCTCGACATCGCGTCATTGGCCCCCGCACGCGCCTCGATGACATTAAGCAGCTCCTCGCTACTGTTATCGACCCGGCTGCCCACTCGCCGTACGTCGAGTACGACGGCCTCGACATCGCGTCGTTCAGGATCGGTGTGGCTGAGGCGACTCCGCTGTTCGAGAAGCTGTCGGCGCTTTCGGAGCCGGAGCTTGGCGGCAAGAAGATTTCGTTCCACCTGCTGGAATCCGGTGAGGAGCTGAAGGTTGACGTTCAGTACGACGCCGGTCTGATTGTGCACTTCGAAGAGGTGGATGGCGAGGTTTCGCGTGATGACATTAAGAACACCATCAACGAGAAGCTCGGTGGCAAGGCCGCTGACGGAGAGGGTGTCGCGTTTATTAAGTACCAGATCAACGACAAGGACGGTTTCCTCCGTGTCACCACCGCTGAGCTCGCGAAGGAGGTCGTGGCCATGTTCGCGGACGGCGGACTTGAGGTCAACGGCGTGAAGATCCCCAAGGCTAGCATTGTTGAGGGCGAGGAGGAGAAGCAGTTCTGGGAGGATGCTCGTTCGGCTCGCTACAAGCGCTTCAAGCAGGCGCGTTCCAACCGCAACCAGATGCAGCGCGGCCGCGGCGGTCGCGGTGGTCGCGGTGGTCGTGGTGGCCGTGGTCGTCGCCACTAAGTGTAGACTTCAAGACAGCCCGATGCTGTTGTCCGAGCGCAGCTATAGGGCTGCAGCTGGACACGAGCGTGGGGCAACAATTCTCTTTCGTTTGGGGGCGATGTAGCTCCAGCGGATGAGACAACGGGCCTCATAGATTCTCATCGAACGGAAAATAAATATATTTCGGAGCCCGCTTTCCATGATTGTCAAAACGTTTTAGCATTGTCTGCTTACTTCTCACGAGCAAGAAAGGATGGTCCATCGCTAATGCTGACGTTGTTGTCAACACCAGAGCTCAGCTGGTGGATCAACGCCTGGAGTTTCGCTTGCTTCCCAACCTCGTTTGTCTGTTCGAAGACAGTCAAGTAAGAAACCAGTTAGCGAGACGAACCTGGCGTTCACTCATGCGCAAGTTGCTTACCAAGTGACGGATCTCCTCTTCACATTTGCGGATGTGCTCGTCCTTCGATTCGACTACAAGACGCTGCTCTGCAGCCTGAATTTCAATCATGGCCATGTCGCTTTCGAGCTTACGATGAGCTTTCCTGAGATCATCGAGATCACGACTAACAGCGCGGCGCTTTTCTCGCTCGTCTTCTAATGCATTTCTGCTAACCGTAGCTGCGTCATCGAGCCGTGCCATCTAATTACAAGTTTCAAAACGTTTGTGAGCCCGTTGAGGATTTCGCCAAGAGAAAATCAAAGATGTCCATGCATACCTTGCGCTCGAGCTGATCCGCAAGCTCCTTCTTCTCTTGCAACCTCGACTGGATAGAAATATTCAGCGATTCCAAGTTTGCCATTTCATCTCGTACCGTATCCATTTCGCTCTCAATGCTCTTCTTTTCGTCAGCCAAAGCTTTGTGAGCCTTCGAGAGTAACACCAGCTCCTTGTACGTATTTTCGTTTGAGAGCTTTTGCTCGTTTAGCTCATCTTCCAGCCGCTGCACAATAGACACCCCAATTATGCGGTTAGAGATCAACAGCACTACCAACCCAACACTTATACAACACTGAACCCTTGTCTCATCGTGAGCCGCCTCAAGTTCTTCTCGTTGTGCTGTGTAGTCCCCCGAAATGGTAGCAATTTCTTCACGCAGCTCCTCTAGCTCCTTCTCGCGAAGTTTCATTTCTTCCATCGCAATCGAATGGGTCTGGGCAATCTCCTCGATCCGAATTTCCAGCACTTGGACTTTACGCTTAAGCTCACTGTTCTCATCCTCCAGCATCCCCCGCTTAGCGCGGCTCTCTTGGAGTAGGGATTCCCGCTGTTGAAGAGCACTGATCTTCTTGTTCATGTGTTGTCCCATGCTTTCGCATTGCATCGTAACCTCTCGTAATTTTTCCTCGTATGCATCACGCATTTTCTGCATCGCATCATCTTTCTGCCGGATCTGTTCGGAAAACTTCGCTCCGATATCTTTCAGAGCCTGGTCTTGTTGCGCCTTGAGCTGATCGTGGAGATGTAACATCTGCTGCATTTCACCCTGCAGCTTCTCGACAGTTTTGGCACTAACCTCAGCATTAGCCTGAAGCGAAGCAATCGTCGACTGCAAACTATCGCTTGCATCTCCAACGCGTTGACTAAAGCCAACAATTCCCTCAGCTAGCCCAAAAGCGTGGAATCGTTTGTTTCCGGAGGCGACAAGCGACTGACTCAGTAACAGCAGCGTCTCCACCACGATGTCTTTGTCGTTGCGGTTAAACAAAGCCGCCCCGAGCACTGTTGCGACTTCTGAAGTTTGGAGGAATTGGCTGAGCGTGCGCTTGTTTTTATCAGTCATGTTTTCGTCCGACATGAGACTCGAGAGGAGGCTCTGCAGAAGCACGCATATAGCAATGAATATCAGGCGTATTTCATGCAATTCGCTAGGGCTATGTCATCATTACCACTAGATGAATCGACAACTGAGGGTGGAAGCGTATCAGATCTTGTGGCTCGACAGAGCTAATTAGAGCAGACTCAACCTGTATCAAAGTAGCACTCTAACACCGCACATGACAATGGGTTAGTACCAACATCTTGAACACCGCGTATATGCGTCTGACAAACCTGGTTTAAGCTGATTGTTTCGACGCACACAGCCCGTATGGCGGGAAGTTCACTCAGTTTCGCGAGCAGATGGCACACCTCGACGCTGTGAAGATACTCGTCGGAATTGCTTAGCGCCTCGTTGTCTTCAGCAGCTTGCACCACTGTGGTGGCATCTGTAATACACCGGATCATCCCAGCGACCACAGGACTCAACCTCTCTGCATTCTCCGACGAGTCGAAAAGGCTTCGAAGTGAGCGAATGTCGTCTCCGATCACCTTCAAAATCAATTGCGTTGTGGTCGTCGCTGCCAGCTTTGACGGATGCAAGGTAGCTTGCAATACGCGGTACAGAACATCTTGATCGGACAGTCCTTTTATCAGCATTTTCCGGAACAAATGGCTGAGCTGGACGATGGAGGAGAGATAGTGGGCAGCTACCAGAATCTGCTCTGCATCGCCGTTCAGGTTGATCGTCATGAAGCTGTTGTCGATTGCCGGCGCGATCTTCGGATACTTTTCCAGCAGCTCCAAGATCTCTTGGCTGTCGGCTAAATCACACAACAAATCGATACTCACAAGCTGGAGTAGGGACCGCCGATCCAGAATTGTAGTCGCATCCGACATACTTTCCCCAGCATTATCATGCCATGATCCGTCGAGAACTGAGAACACCAACGCGAAAGCCTGATCCACATTCTTCTCACTGAAGAGTTTGCTGCCCATGGACTCCGTAAGCACGAGACGCGCGAGAATAGCCATGCTGAACACCAGAAGCTCCGCGTCCTCCGTGCTATTGAGCAAAATCGTCAACGAGCGGTAAAAATCCTTGATCTTCTTCATCTCCTTGGCATAAATCCGGACACCGGCGCTGATCTTGATCAGCTCCGCCAGCACCAGGAGCTGCAGCTTCAGCCCTGTATCATTCTCGCACCCGTTCCGCAGCGCAGCCACAGAAACACTCTCCACGAGCCACTGCAGCAACTTGCACAGCGCGTGCGACGGGTATCCAATGGCGGTTTTCCTAGCAAATAGGTAGCAGAGCTCCAGCAATTGCAGCGAGTCCTCCGGCGTCTGCTGGGTCTGCGTCGGCTGCGAGTACTGCGTCGCTGCCACCTCGTCGTCGTTGTCTTCGTGGACTTCTTGCACCTTGCTGGGTGCCACAACCGCCAGCAGATGCTCCGCCAATGTGTCCAGCAGCTGCAGGCATTGCGTCGTGTGGTTCACCGAGAAGAATTCGTTGTGCGCTGAGAGTTTCCGCGCCGACTTGTACAGGTCCGAGGCTGTGACGGCACTCGGAGCCGAGAGATAACCGTCCACGGCGACCACGAGAGCGGATCTGCCGGGCTTCTTGCTGCGCTTCTCGACGGTCGCCCGTCGGTTGTAGGCGCCCGAGATGGAGGACCTGAAGGAGGCGAAAGTCGCATCGGCGTCCGATTCGTCCATTGCGTCGGGGGCCTACCACGTGAACCTCGGCCGTGCACCTTCACCAACAAGAGAGCTCAATTGAGTCCGTTACAAAATTTGATGCAACTAAAATTTGAGGATGTACTATTTTTTGTGACGGTTAGTTGAAGTTTTCGCCACGATGGAGCAGAACCCGCCGTTCATCAGTCGCTCTTCCTTCCGGAAGCTGTGTATCGGTGCGAGGCCACCCCCGACAACGATGAATGGACAGAGCATGGATCTCTTGCGCAAATACTTTATGCAGCTGGAAATCGACCCCCGCGACGTGCCGCGTTATATCCACGCGTTCTTCGAGAACTTCACGGGGCACATCAACACAGATGCCGTCTACGCTGCGTTTGCTGCCCCAGTCGATGCATCTCCGCCTCCACCAACGCCGCCAAATATCGCGAGCGAGCCTCCACCGCCAAGCCCACCGACTGGACCAGCCGTGATCGAAGACGACAGCGACTCGGAGAAAGAGATCATTGACATGACGGTTGGAGATTCGCCTGTCAACGAACACGGCTTGCCCGGTGGAGAAGCTGTCATCTACGTTTACTACGACACGACGGAACGGCGCTACCAGCACGTTCTTCTTCGCGGTGGGGATGAGTAGAAGATCTGCGGGGCGAGAGGTTGCAGCGCGTGACAACCCTTTCAAGTTGACAGGTGGAGAAGAAGCAACGGGTGGATGCCTAAAAGCACAAGGTGCCGGTGATTGAACTGTCCGATGCTCTGGAAGAAGGTTGTACGCGAGCATGAATCGCAGTCCATTGTATTTATATGCAGTGTAGTTTTCTCGATAGTAAGTGGTCTTGAACCTATCGAGCAGCGGTGCCAATAACGGCGATGTTTGGGCTCGCAATGTTTACGGGCCAGATCGACGTGTACATGTTCGAAATCACTTCGTCGAGCTTTGCACACTCGGGGATTTCAGTTTGAGTGTGAGATTCTTAACCCTTTAAACAACCACTCGACAGCGCCGACATCATCCTATGAAGGACACTGCAGTACATTGACCTTTGATCTTCACGAAGACGTTGAACCGCTCACACGTTTTGAAATACAGTAGCCAAACACGCGGCAACCTATTCAAGATAGTAAATATAAATCATGCCGAGCGGTTTGAATTGACGAAGTGAATTCGAACATTGACTCGTCCATATGGACCGTAAACACCGCGAGTCCCTAGCATCGTCAGTTTTGACACTGCTGCCCAATGTGCTTGTGCCTGGTACAGTCTCCAATACTGCTGTAAGTAGTAAAATACACGTGTACTGCACGTACAAGTTCTCTAACATCGAGCTTGCATCTTGCAAGTTGCGACACCCTCCATCAAAGCTCATCATACGTTGGCCAATCAGAGGCCGAATCCACGTTTCATCAGTAGCGGCCTGATTATTAATACTGTACCCAAACTGCAAGTCTGCTAGTCAATAGGGCTCCGATCCACTTCATTGACGTCACTTTCGATTCCGCCGGCTGAGCAGCAAGCGCCACACCCCGAGCAAGACTCTCCAAGCCATACGCATCGCCAAGCCATGACCACCAAGAACACGTGGGCCGTCTCCGAGAAGGGCACGTTCGTGCGCGACCCGAGCAAGTTCCGCAACTGGATCGAGCCCCGCGCCGACGCCGAGTTCCCCGCTGAAGCCAACCGCTACCACCTCTACATCTCGCTGGCCTGCCCGTGGGCGCACCGCTGCCTCATCACGCTCAACCTCAAGGGACTGCAGGACATCATCGGCCTCTCGGTCGTGCACCCGGTGTTCCAGCGCACGCGGCCCAACGACCCGGAGGACCAGCACATGAGCTGGGCCTTCGCGGACCCGAAGAAGACCCCGTGGCTGCCCGGCCCGTCGGGTCTCGGCGAGTACTCGTCGGAGGGCTCCATCCCCGACACGGTCAACAACGCGCAGTACGTGCGCGACCTGTACGAGCTGTGCTCGAAGGGCAACACGCGCTACACGGTGCCCGTGCTCTGGGACAAGGTCAAGAAGACCATCGTGTCCAACGAGTCGGCCGACATCATCCGCATGTTCAACTCGTCGTTCGACGCGCTCGTGCCGTCCAAGTTGGACCTGTACCCGGCCGAGCTCCGCGAGGACATCAACGCGATCAACGAGTGGATCTACAACGACATCAACAACGGCGTGTACAAGTGCGGCTTCTCGTCGACGCAGGTTGCGTACGATGAGGCTGTGACCAAGCTGTTCGAGAGCCTCGACCGCGTGGAGGACATTCTGTCCAAGCAGCGCTTCCTCATGGGTGACGTGTTCACCGAGGCGGATGTGCGTCTGTTCACGACGCTCATCCGCTTTGACGAGGTCTACCACGTGCACTTCAAGACGAACAAGAAGATGATCAAGGACTACCCGAACCTGCTCAACGTACGTGGTCACCAAAATCTGTATGGAATTGCTGATCCAGATTGATCTAACGGTTCTGTTTACTTCTGCTACACAACACAGTACACGCGCGAGATCTACCAGTTCCCGCCCGTGGCCAAATCGGTCAACATGCAGCACATCAAACTCCACTACTATGGGTCCCACACCCACCTCAACTCGTTCGGCATTGTGCCGGCTGGGCCGAACACCGACTACAGCATCAAGCACGACCGCGAACGCTTCACGGCAACGATCCCTGAGTTTGCGGTGAACAGCAACTGAGCTGGCAGAAACAAGGAAACGCAGTTGCGCAATTCGTATGCATTTATTCGCTCGAAGTGGTAAGCCAAAAACAAGTTGACGAGAGATGCGATTAATTGTGAGGTATTGTTCAGATACAGATGACAAGTTGTCATTGACAACTGCAAGAACCAAAGGTGCCGGTCATGTTTTGTTTTGATACCGGCAGAACACTTGGATTGCGGCTTTGTGATGACCAAGAAAATTAGCTTATTTGTCGCTCGAGTACACAGCAACCACCGAGTCAGTAGCGCCTGCTGCCAGGAAAAGCCGATGCGGGTGGAATGCCAAGCACGAGACTGGACCAATGCGTTCGCCCAGGAATCCTTCATGATAGCGGATGAGCGCCAACTGCTCACCGTCGCTGCGGAACACCTTGATGAATTGGTTGTGCGAGCCACTGCAAACAAAATATGTTAGTTTCAAGGCACAACTACCGACGCAATAGTTAAAACCCACCTGGCGAAGATAGGGGCGTAGTCGTGAACGGCAAGAGCGGTCATAGGTGATCGATGCGCTTCTAGAGACTTGACGCTGTTCTTGGGATACCGCAAGTCCCAGAACTTGAGCTCTCCAGTGACGGACCCCGTGAGCAATTCGTTTCGGCCAGCGTAAATGTGGGTCTGCACTACCCATGAGGAGTGTTCCCGCATGATCGTCTTGACTGAGTAGTCTGGCCTGCTTCGCGAGTCAAAGATCCGCAAGGTGCCATCTCCAAAGCCGGCGACAACCATTCCCGGAAGACTTTCATCACTCGCCATACTGGTAATGCAAGAGTCCGTTTGAGTCGGGAGGGCTACCGTACACTTTTCTTGGCGCAAGTCCCACCCACGAAGCATGCTCGAGTTGCCGCCAGCATACATAGCTCCCGCCTGTTGCTGCCAGTTCATCACCAGGCCAGAGCCACGTGTTCCTGGAACAAGGTCGGGTACCGCAACAAAGGCAGATACGAGCTTCGGACTGCCAATAGAGGGATGTGGGCTGTGTAATCCGTGATAGATTTTTATCACGCCGTCATCGGATCCGCAGGTAAGAAGACTTTCTTCAGTCTCGTTTATCCAGTTTAGTGATGTCAACCGAGACCTGAGAACAAACAAACAAAAACCAAATAGCGAGTTAGCCATGCACACCACTTGATAAGGCATTTTGCAAACCACTTACCCGGGCGGGTTCTTGTTTCCGAAGCTGAGTACCTTCGTCTCCGTTTCCTCAAAGTTGTAGAGCGAGATCTGGTCCTTCTCGTCAGCTACGAGGAGCATCGTTTCGTATGGATGAAACAGGAGCAATGACGTCATTTCGGCATCATTATTCAGCACAGCACGCTGGCGAAGGTTCAAGGTGAAGTCCTTCACTTCTTCCTGGTCGCCCAAAGTCGATGCACGACGTGTAGCATCGTACTCCATTGGCGGGTACAGCGGAGGGTTATGCGGACTAGCATCGCGCAGACCTAAAGCGGATCTCTGCATCGCAGGTGACTTCGCTGAACTCCGAGGTGAGGCAAACCCGGGGGCCAATTTCAGAGCTGCGCCCCTGATTCGATTATAACGTCGAGAACGTTCCCATCTCTCAGCACCCTTCTCACTTAGTGGGTCCTCATCTTCACGCAGGGGCTCCAAAATCGGGTCGCTGAAGTGAGCCTTGTGCCGCTCGTAGCATGTGGACACAAGTGAAGGCGGGAAATCCTCTTGACGACCATATTTTTCCATAGCAGGGGGTACATGCACAGGATAACCCATGCTACCATCACCTGGAACCCCATTGCTCGTCATTCTGTACCCGGAAGGATCGGATCCCAGATACTGACCTTGAATCATACCTCCTGTGCTCGCGGGAGCAGCGGGCGGCATCACATGGTTGTCTCCAACCCCAGAAGCTAAGGCGCCGGGTCCTTGCTGAAATTTTTCCTGGTACTGCCGGAAGTTGCCCACTGACACAGCTGACCGCAGTCCTTTTCCAGCAGCCGCCGGCATTTGCAGGTGATTTTCGGGATGTCTAACCATGTTGCCTCTCTCAGGGTTCGCCGACGCAAGAGCATTTGCAGTTTCGGTGGAACTAGCAAATCTCGGTTCGCCCTGCTGAGCCGGGAAGTGCGGCAATCCCGGAACGGATCCTTCTCGGCGAAGCTGCGCTGCCGGACCTGCACTTCTTTCATGGCGCAAGTGTTCGGGGTTGGCACTACGCGGGGGAGAAGCCAACGCACTTCCTGTTTGACTGTTCTCTCGCAATTGATCTTGCTCGGATTCCAGGATGCTTGCGTTCACGAAACTCACGATTGCTTTAACCGCATCAACGACGTACGGAAATGGATCCCTTGACTGCATCTCCTTCAGCGCGTGCCAAATTTCAGCGTACAACTTTGCGTCCTCTCCAATCTCGCTGAGTAACTGCGCGTCAATGAATACATCAGCACCGCTTTGAAAGTTTGAATCATTGCCTCGTTCCAGCGAACTCGGTGCTTCGTCTCCGTTTCCGTAGTTCAGCCCACCTGAAGGGGATCCCTGATCTCTAGGAGAATCAGTTTGGGCACTTGCAGGCTGATTCTTGAAGTGCTTCGCTACAGATTCGAATCGCGGCTGGTGATAGTTGTGTAAAATCACATTTGCTAAGCCGAGTACACTTTCCCGACGGACAAGTGGAGAACCATCCCGGCAGCCACGTAGTAGTTCCATAGCTACTATAATGTCGTCATGAGCACGTTGACGAAGGAAATCCTCGAGACGGTTTAAATCAACTTGTTTTCCGCTGACATTGGGGTCACATTGGAAGCCAACCAGCGTACCAAGCGCATAAGCCGCGGCAGCACGTACTTCGGGTCGTTCATCACGAAGCTTCGCACCTAGCATTCGCGGCACCTGGTCATCGATCGCTACTCGCTTGGCATCGTCGAAGTTCTCCCACAATTTAGCCATGCACAGACAAACCCATTTGCGCACTTCTTCATCCGGGTCCTGGAGCAGATTAACGCAAATTTTGTGCAAATACTGCGGTAAACAGCTCTTTTGACCTGGCAAATAATTGTTGCAGATCACCGAGATGATGAACGCCGCCATGGCTTTCTGTTCCGGTGGCAAAAAGCTGCTAGCAGCACTGTAAGCGCTTTGATTACCTCCCCCATTGTGAAGTCCAGCCGCGAGGTGAGAGATAAAGTAAGAGTGGCCATCGTCCTTGACAAGGTCCGTCTGGCAGCTTGAATCTAACGCCAAGATTTTTGCCCAAATAAAGACAAGCACTTGACGAAGTTCGCTAGCGGGGGATTGAAGAAGCTTCAGCACATACGGGAAAATTCCAACAGAAAGCGCGAGATTGACTGCCCACGGCCCCAAGTCGAGAAACTTTTTCAGTAACACGAGTGCGCGAAGACGGTGAACCTGGCTTAGAAGCACCTGGAGTACCATTGGCAATTGCTGCGGAGGGGCTTTTTCCGAAGACCCAAATTGCAACCACACTTCGAATGCTGTGAGCTGCTCGGCGAAAAATCGTGAGGGCTGAAAACTCATATCGACGTTGGGGTATGGGTTTGACAACTTGTAAAGTTGGTTCAAGCATACCTCAGCGGCCAAGTCCCAAGAGCGCCACAGAGAATGGTGATTCGTCGGTGGCAATGCCGGGAGCGAGCACGGAGAGCAACCTTCAGACTTCATAATCCGTTCGGCCAGCAGGAAGTTTCGAAACAGCGACGCCACAAGTAAATCCTGTCGAAACAATTTCTGAAACAACTCCCGGGGCAACATATTCCACGCAATCGTATCCGTGATAGCGGTAAATATCCAATTCAGCTCTCCCAATGGGGTCTTCCTGTCGGTCAGCTTTCCTGGGATTCGCTCAATAAAACTGGCGTCAAGATGCGCCATCGACAGCTCGTTCTGCGAGATGAACCACCGCAAGGCGACGGTAATTGGCGTCGTCAAGCAAGACGTAAACACGTCTGCACATAGCTCCGGGTTCATCGGAAGTAGTTCGTCAGCTGCACAAGCTGCCAGCACGATCGCCTCATTGGCAGACGGGCTTGCATTTCGTCCATGGGATTGAGTTGTAGTTGTCGGAGGGGTCGAGAAATGACTAAGCAGCACTCCTGCTGCCGAACAGTCAAACACATAGATCGATGGCGTCCCCACCCACGACTGCAAGTCGTACACCAGCAGCGGGATATACTGCGTGTAGCTCTTGTTGAACACCCACACCTCTCCATTCTGCGTCGGTCGGGGCACACCATGGCCGTTGTAGTGGAACAGCACACGATCGTGCTTGGCCAGTCTCCGTCGGTTCACACACAGCTCTCGGATCTTCTCCACTGTCGGGTCCAGGCTCTGCTTGTACCGTGCACGCGGCTGCCAGCGTTCGTACTGCGACTGCAGCGTGTTGCCGATCGTCTCGATGGCTTTCTTCGCAGGCATGGAGAACGGGTCCACCCAGCACTCTTTGCGTGCGCAGGGCGTGGACTTCTCCACGTCCGGGGGGTCTGTACCAATGTTGAGACACAGCACCAGAGCCACGTCCATTGTCTTCATGCGCTCGCGCATGCGCCAGGGCACGATCTCCACGGGCTTGGGCAGCTCGTCCTCCTTGTCCGTGGGCTTGCGCTTCTCTGCATCCTGGGCGAAGCGTAACCCGCCGGCACGCTCGGTCGGTCGACTCCCGTTGACACTTAGAGGGTCATACCCGTTGGTGGCGGTCGTGACCCGCGGAGACGCAAACCCGCTGCGCTTCTCTGCATCCTGGGCGAAGCGTAACCCGCCGGCACGCTCGGTCGGTCGACGCCCGTTGACACTTAGAGGGTCATACCCGTTGGTGGCGGTCGTGACCCGCGGAGACGCAAACCCGGGCGCCTGCGACGTCACTGCCATGCTTAAAGCTGCTCTCCTGGAGGCCCCAGAGCAGATACAAGCGCCGGCTCAGCGTCAGTCGAAGCGCGGTAGTTAGGCGAAGAAGATGGCACCACTTTTTCGGGGAGCGGGGAGCTGCGACGGACGCTAGGGGCTGGAGGACGACGATACTTCGGGCGCGAGCTTGCCGCCTTCTCTTGAAGCGCGGCAATTAGGCGAAGAAGATGGCACCACTTGTCCTGGGAGTGGGGCGCTGCGACGGACGCTAGGGGCTGGAGGACGACGATACTTCGGGCGCGAGCTTGCCGCCTTCTCTGTGGGGTCTGTAAATGAGATCGAACTTAGTCGGGAATATACTGACATTTGTATGTGAGCTAGCGCTTGAGTGCATGAATTGCGATCGGCCCCGCAAGCGACGGAGGATCAGCATGGAGAGCGCTGCGGTGCGTGCCCTGCGCGGCGCGTTGCAGGCTACTAGAGGCGTGATATGGTGGACCAGGCAGCTGACTATTGCGTGGTGCTGCTATTGGCGCAGTACGAGTTCCACCAGATCCAGGACGAGGTCAAGAAGATCGCCCAGGAGGTCCGATCCTTGGCATCTACTGTAGAGGGTTTTAGCACTAGGAGAGCGCTAATTGGTGACGTTGTGAGCAGATTCCGGAGAAGGTTTTGGCTGGCAACAGCTACCACGCAGCGGACGTGCACCAGTGGACGACGGAGATCTCGTCGCAGTGCTTGAAGGAGCTCAAGGGCGTGGCCAACGGCTCGGCAGGTTTCAAATACATCGGTGCGTTTTGTTTGTTTGCTGAGAAGGAAGACACGGAGGCGATGGCTATTGCAATGACGTTAAATAGTTACGAGCAAAATTGAGTACAACGCAAGCTAACGAATGCCCCTGTGGGCGCTGTCACAGTGAACTGCACGATCCTGCAGAAGCGGAACGCCGGCTTCCACACCAACTCGTCGTGCTTTTGGGACGCGGAGCGCGATGGTGAGTACCGACGTGTCGAGTCGAACGGTCTTCGTCGCTGACACCAAGAATGCTGTTTGTGACTGTTTGGACTTTCAGGCAGCGTGTCGATTCGATGGGAGAACGCGACCATGACGTGCGTGCTCACAGTCTACTGCGTCAGTCTCCAGTAGTCGAGAATGATCGAGAACAGTGGCATCCTTCCGCTGCGTGTGTGGGTGGATGTTGTGAGAACCTTGGCAGGCGGAAGCAGTTCTAAATCTCCATCGAGAGGTTCGACGTGTCAATCGACAGGTTTGCGATATCCATAGAGAAGTTTACGTCCATGGACATGCTGGTAAAGTCCACCATAATCGACTCCCCTTGCTGTTTCTCTGGAATGCGTCTTTTGGAGCCTAGGCGGCGACCGAAGATCACAGTGTCGATAACGTTTCGCCGGAACCGGTCCGCGTACGGGATGGGCTTCATGCACGAAATGCCCTTAGCGTCGCGACATTGCAGGCGCACGCGCACCCAGCGCTCAAGGCTCTTCTTGAACGACCACGGAGTCAAAATGTCAATGATGCCCATATTCACGACGCATGCGTCGGCAGCAAAAGGAGCGACGTTGGTCCTAGGGCGGCTGAGACCTTGCAGGGTCGCTCCGTTAGGGCTCAGAGACTCCAAGTAACCTGCCTCGTCACTGCTATTGCCGCCGACAAACAGCTTCCCTTTCACCGTCGGTCCACCGCTGCGCGAAAGCACAGTACCGCCACCGCTGGAAGTCGAAAAAGACTTGTGCCGACTCAATCCAATCACCAGGCTGTAATCCATCGAGTTCATGCGCTGTAAAAATTCCGTGTCAGCGTACAACTGACTGCCGAGTTGCTCGGCTACATCAGTCGGAAGCCCAAGCCGACGACACGACCAGTTCAGATCTTTTCCGACAACGAACTCAGCATGGCCAAATCCAGTGTTGGGGTTCAGAGAGCACGTCTCCTCGGACATGCCGACAACGAAATCATGACCACAGAACTTACACACTCGTTGCGTCCCGCTCGGCGAGTCGCCACGGTGACGGCCCACCCACGCGCCCTTGAGATCGTACAGCTCGTCGATGTTCACGCTTGGGTTGTTCAAAATATTGGTCAGCACGATAAACAGAACCGAGTGGTGCTCCATCACCAGCTCGTGACAGCCCACGTAACGACAGAGATAGCTGTTCGGGTTGCGCCGGAGGTGTGCCATGTACTGAGGCAGAATGTACAGAAGATACTTCTGCTCGGCTGGGGTGCACGTCTTGAGGATGTACGTCTGGTCACCGGTGTAATAGAGGAAAGAGCCGCTCTTGCCCTCGCTGAATCGTTCTCGAGTGCTCCCCTTGAAGGATTGAATGTAGCTTTCACGGGAGATACCGGACATCCGACGGATTTCGTGGAAGACCTCCGGTTCAAAATCACGGAAAATAGCTTTTTGGCCGGATGTAGCGCCATCGAGCTCGAAAGACAAAACACTGGGGGTTTGTGATACCACACCAAGTCGCAGTTGCCACGGGAAGATTCCCGACCGCTGCGTAAAGGAGAAGATCGACTCGACGTTCGGGTTGACGCTCTCGTTCTCAGGGATACCTTTAGCGCTGCTGGCTCCGAGCTGGATACCCTTGGTTGCGAAATACAAGATCTCGCGACGCAGGACCCACGATGCATCATACACCTTGAAGTAGTCGTCCCAGTTGCGCTGTCGCCACAGCTTGAACGTTTTCAGTATGCCCATCGATTTCGTCCACAGTAAGGCGCTGCCCGTGCCCAAGAAGGCGATTGCCACCCGTCCCATAAAGCGCAGCGCCTTCTCCGCCGCTGAATTAGTAGTCACTACGTTTCGATGCCGCAGAATGTACGGGATCGTCACGATCATCCACAGGGAGAAGCTCCAGAACAGAAAGCTGCGCAAGTGCCCAAGAAGGCGATTGCCACCCGTCCCATAAAGCGTAGCGCCTTCTCCGCCGCTGAATTAGTAGTCACTACGTTTCGATGTCGCAGAATGTACGGGATCGTCACGATCATCCACAGGGAGAAGCTCCAGAACAGAAAGCTGCGCATCGAGTCCAGATTCGTGCGAGTTTGGGCACTCCCGCCCATTGTGAGACGAACCCGTTTGGTGGCAAGAATGTAGCAGCCGATGCTGATGCAGTACCCGGCGCAAATGGGGATGAAGAAGATCTCCAGAAGGATGAACTCGCCGTCATCGCTGTCGCCGTCGTACTCGGTCGCGTACCAGCAGTAGCCGTAGGAGCTGACTCGACCTGTGCCGAGCTGCCAGGCCACGATGGCCACCGCGATGCTGATGGCCCAGACCGTCACGTGGTAAATGGGGTTCAGCCACCGCGACGAGCGGAACGGGTACTTGGTCGTGAAGTAGAAGTTGAAAGCGAGCGCGAAGAAGTACAGTTCGTGCGAGAGCAGCGCCAACTGGACCACGGGCGCCGTGGTGCAGCAGTTGCCGTAGGTCGCGGACGTCTGGGCCAGCACGGTGCCGTGGAAGAGCATGCCCATGAGCGCCACCCACACGAGCAGCGACGAGTGCTGCTTGCGCACGGGCGGGAAGAGCAGGTACGTGGTGAGGATGAAGGCGAAGCCCAGCAAGGACAGCGCGTTCACGATCGTGGCGATGGCCACGGCGCCCGGGAACTCGTTCTCGAGCTGCACGTAGCCATCCTCGGAGCTGTCGCTGCTGGCGCTGGCCAGCTGCAGCAGCCGCCGGCCGAACAGGTTGGCGCTGTCGGTGGCGCTCGCCACGCTCGAGGACGCCGCCGCGCTCTGCGTCGTCTCGGGGATGCACACCACCATCGGCGCGTCGCCGCTGTGCGTCGCTTGGGGTCCCGGCAAGGCGCTGGAGCTGGAGCTGGCGCTCGCTGTCTTGCGGCCGGAGCAACGTTGTGTGGCTCGGTCCGGGGCGTGGCGAAAGTGTCATGGCGTGTCCGGTCTCTGTGAACAAATCGCTGTGACCGTCTCTCGAAGACCGGACGTGTAGAAGAGCCGATATGAGCTTTTAGACCAGTAGAGAGGCGCCGAAATACCGTTCGGTGTCTCTATTGGTGGAAACTATTCATTAGTAGCGGAAGAAGGCCTAGCCCGCGCGCAATACCTCGTTGAGCGCCTTCACTTGGTTTGACTTTGGTTCAGTATGGCCACTTCGATATTTGCGACTGGAGACCATGGTCCATGGTGAAGCCTTGCCTTGCTCCGCGCCCGTAGTGACGGCCATGCTGGGGCCGCCGGCTGGGCACTGGTGGAGCAAGCAGCGACCGCGATTGCGGCGACTTTTGTGGCGCTGCCTCCAGCTGGCCGGGCGCTGCGCCGCGGAGCCAGAGCCGTATCTCGCGGGACGAGCAGCGCCGATGCGACCGCTGCCGAAGAAAGAGCCTCGGGGCCGCAAGCAGACGAGAATCTCGCAATGAGTCAGAGAGAGGGAGCGCTGGGATGCGGCCGGCCTGTTTTGGTGGAAGCGCTCTTGAGCCCTACCTCCTCCTCCTCCACCTGCGTGTGTACCTCCATCGCCCCGCAGAGCTCGCTATTATTAATAGAGCTGGTCGTAACGCCAGCGGAGCAATAAGCAGAGAGCATGTGCAACGTGCCACCAGGGACTTCGGCGCTGCGTCTAAGGACGAGCGGACTACTTTTCGCCTTCGGGGGCAACTTCAACTTGCGTCGACCAGCAGAATGTGTGTGACCTACACAAATATACATAGCCCCGCTATTTTGTGTTTCTTACACGAAACTACCTGGCCAAAAAGAAGTGTGCAAAGTGGTGTGCAAATCGTCGACAGCAATCGACACAACAGAAACGTCTGCCCGATCCCCCCGACCGACCGAGCACCATGAGCGCGCTGGTGACCGTGGCCACGTGCAACCTGAACCAGTGGGCGCTGGACTTCGATGGCAACCTGGAGCGCATCCTCGAGTCCATCCGCGTGGCCAAGGCCCGCGGTGCGCGCTACCGCGTGGGCCCGGAGCTCGAAGTCTGCGGCTACGGCTGCGAGGACCACTTCCTGGAGCAGGACACGTTCTACCACTGCTGGCAGTCGCTCGAGACCATCCTGCGCTCGGACGTGACCAACGACATCCTGTGCGACATCGGCATGCCCGTCATGCACAACGGCGTGCGCTACAACTGCCGCGTCTTCTGCCTCAACCAGCGCATCCTGTTCATCCGGCCCAAGCTCTTCCTGGCCGACGACGGCAACTACCGCGAGAAGCGCTGGTTCACCACGTGGAAGTCCGACATCGAGAAGGGCAGGCCCCGCGGTCTGGACAAGTTCGTGCTGCCTGCGAGTCTGCAGAAGCTCACGGGCATGGTGCACGTGCCCTTCGGCTCGGGCGCCGTGTCCACGCTGGACACGTCGTGCGCGTCCGAGACGTGTGAGGAGCTCTTCACGCCCGACAGCCCGCACATCAACCTCAGTCTGGCGGGAGTGGAGATCATCGGCAACGGCTCGGGCTCGCACCACCAGCTGCGCAAGCTGGACCAGCGCATGGACCTCATCCGGGGAGCTACGACCAAGAGCGGCGGCGTGTATCTGTACGCCAACCAGCAGGGCTGCGATGGCGGCCGACTGTACTTCGATGGCTGCGCTGTCATTGTGGTGAACGGCCAAGTGGTTGCCCAGGGATCGCAGTTCTCGGTCAAGGACGTCGAGGTGGTCACGGCTACGGTCGACTTGGACGACGTGCGCTCGTACCGCGGCTCCGTCAGCAGTCGCAGCGAGCAGGCTAGCTCCCTGGACACGGTGATCCCCAAGATCGACGTCGACTTCAGTTTGTGCCACGATGAGGCTTCCTTTATGCACCCTACGCCTGCTATTGAGGTTCGCTACCATGTGCCGGAGGAGGAGATTGCTCTGGGACCTGCTTGCTGGATGTGGGACTACCTTCGCCGCAGTGGAGGCAGCGGCTTCTTCTTGCCCCTTTCTGGAGGTGCGGACTCTTCGTCTGTGGCATGCATTGTCGGTGTCATGTGTCACCTCGTGGTTGAGGCTGCCAACAAGGGCGATGAACAGGTTATCAAGGACATGCAGCGCATTATGGGCACGTCAGGCCAGGAGTACAAGCCTTTGAAGCCTGCAGATCTGGCCTCGCACGTCCTCCACACCACGTACATGGGCACGAAGAACAGCTCGGCTGCCACCAAGAAGCGCGCTGCAACGCTCGCCAGCGAGATTGGATGCTACCACCTCAGCATGGGCATGGACATGATGGTGGATGCCGTAGTCAAGACCTTCGAGCTGTTGACTGGCAAGACGCCTCAGTACCTGTCGCGCGGCGGTACCTTGCAGGAAGACCTGGCGCTCCAGAACATTCAGGCGCGTCTTCGTATGGTGATGGCCTACCTACTCGCGCAGCTTTTGCCGTGGGTGCGTTCCAAGACTGGATTCCTTCTCGTTCTCAGTTCGGGTAACGTTGATGAAGCTCTGCGCGGATACATGACCAAGTACGACTGCAGCAGTGGTGACTTGAACCCGATTGGTGCTGTCTCAAAGGGTGACTTGAAGAAGCTGCTTCGCTGGGCGGCCGTCAAATACAACTACCCAGCTCTGCAAACTGTGGAGGAGGCTCCTCCGACGGCGGAGCTGCGTCCCACTGACGAGAATGCTGGTGAAGATGCCGACCACTCCCAGCTTGATGAGGAGGACATGGGCATGACGTACGACGAGCTGGGTTTCTTCGGTCGCCTGCGTAAGATTGATCGTGACGAGAATGCTGGTGAAGATGCCGACCACTCCCAGCTTGACGAGGAGGACATGGGCATGACGTACGACGAGCTGGGTTTCTTCGGTCGCCTGCGTAAGATTGATCGATGTGGCCCGTACTGGATGTTCCGCAAGCTCACCAACCTGTGGAGTCATCTCGCACCCACCGTGGTGGCAACGAAGGTCAAGCGGTTCTTCTTCTATTACTCGGTTAACCGGCACAAGATGACCACTCTGACCCCGTCCTACCATGCCGAGAACTACTCGCCGGATGACAACCGCTTCGACCTGCGTCCGTTCCTCTACAACTCGCGCTGGACTCGCCAGTTCAACTCCATCGATACGCTTGCAACGAAGCTGGAGGAGAAGAAGGAGCAGTAACTCCGTTTGTCAGGGCAAAATGGTCGGCTGCTTGCTGGCTGCTGTCGCGATAGCGTCGTTGATGTCCTTGATATCATCTCCATCAATAACTAGACTTGCGATAGTTGGCAGTAGCGTCGTGTTGATCGGAGACTGCGGGTTTGAGATGATCTCCTGAAGGCTGTCTCGACGACAAAATGAAAATCCTCGGAAGAGATTGTTGTGCTCCTCAATCACAGCGTCGCACATAAGGTCCGAAGCCGGCATGGAAGTAAACTTCTCGTCAAAATTGCTAGTGTCCACGTCGTCCGCTACACTGGGGACTTTAGGAGGAGGGACGCGAAGAGTCTCCATTTTCTCCCAGTCCACTTTCTGGATCGATGAATATGCATGCACTGTTAGTGTTTTCATCAAAATGAGTGCAATCAGCTCAGTTCCTCCAACCTTGAAAAATGCATGGCGCTTTATCGCTTGCACTCCTTTCACCACAAACATAGACGACTTGCCACCGCCAAGTCGTTTGCTCACATTACGCTCCAAAAGCGACTTGATAAGCGAATGGGCTTCGCCTGAAAGCCACCGCGGTAGCTGCACCTGTGTAGCCACAAGGAAGACCGTCATCGAGTGAGCACTAATCGTCTCACTTTGGACTCACAGCGACGAACCTTAGCCGACAGGATTTTCTTGTGCAGGTCTGCGGGATTTTTCGATCTAAACGGTGGGTTTCCGGTCAGCATCTCGTACGCGAGGGCACCAAGAGACCACCAGTCCACAGCCTGGCAAAGCAAGGATAAGGCGGATAGCGTCAGCATCATCAG
>JAIKVH010000085.1:0-22789 GCA_024679275.1 Phytophthora niederhauseri
GCGCTCGTCTCCGCCGCCGTGCTCCGTCACCTCTTCAATCTTGGCCATCACTTTATTTTTTTTGCGCCTTCTGTAGCGACAAAACAATTTATGTGGACCACACCATCATTCTAATTCCGCCTCCGAATCAGCGGAACATCGAAGAGACTCAATCAGCGATCGAGCGCCTACAAGGGGACGCTACGGTAGCTGCCATGAACGAGGAGGACGAGTTCGGCATGAGCAAGACGACTCGGGACGCAGACCCGATGGAGCAGGAGAACAAGAGCGCCGTGAAGGACCACCCGGACTTCAACTTCCTGGACCCGGAAGAGATCCGCGCGGCTGCGACGTCCGAAGATAAGCGAGCAGTGCCTCTGTGGATGACAAAGCTGCCAGTGGAGAAAGATCCGAGCCAGTGGACCATTTTGGAGGTACAGATCCGACCCGACCGTGCCTGGGAGGTCATCAAGGAGCTGATCGCCACTGTCTGCATCGGCAAAGGCCTCGTGGTGACCGAGGAGCACGCCAACTCGGTGCTGTTCCGGAAGAAAGTGACGCAGGAATCCGTGGCCCACGGCATGGCCAATACGGCCACGTTCCTCAATGTATTTGTTCATGTCGGAGTGTCTCCGTCGAAGCTGCGTGTGGTGGACATCTGCACACTGGTGTCGGACGAGAACAAGCTGCTCGGTGGCATGATGTCCACTGGGAGAAGCAGCTTGTGGGTTGGAGAAGATCACAATCAGCCGCACAAGTATGCTTTGGACCAACTGCTGGGAGCCCTGCAGTCAACTCTGCTTAGCCAGTGTCTGTCATTGAGTCATTTGTACATGTCCACTCCAGAAAACTCCATGGATTCAGGTGCGTTGATGGCTTGTGGGTTGCTATAAGGTAGCTTCTTCATCGAAGACATATTGTTTAAACTGATGTTATAACCTGATAGTTGAGAACGCAGAGCTGGATGAAGGATATGTTGCTGACTTGAAAAGAGCGTTTCTTGTTTAAACTGATGTTGTAACCTGATAGTTGAGAACGCAGAGCTGGATGAAGGATATGTTGCTGACTTGAAAAGAGCGTTTAGCAGGTGGAGCGTTGTGTCTGTCTTGTGGCAAGGCTGTTTGGCCTGAAACTGACGAAGTGTTTGCTGGCATATTAGCGAAATGAAGGTGAACATGAGGGATTTATGCATCCCCTTGGAGACGTACGCGTACGACCAAGAATTTGCATGCGCTCTGTTGATCGGGCTGCTGGAACCGACTTTGAAAAAATATGGAATCAAGCTTACAGATGCACCGGATGCGACGAGCGGCGAAGCCGCAGAAAGTGGCACAGGCGCAGCGGCTCCCAGCGTGGAGGCTCTCTCAATAAGTGACAGTGATACAGCGCTCCAGGAAGAAAAGGTTCCTTCTCCCCACGAACCAGAACCTATTGACAGTTCACCATCGACCGACAAAGTAGCACCGAGTGAAGCTGGCAAGATCTATGGAGAGGTGATTTCGGAACTGGTGCAAAACCTTTGGCGGGTGTGCAAGGAAGACTGTGAGGTCAGGTTGAGAGCAAAAATTGAAGAAAAGCAGCAGCAGGTGACTGCTCGAGTGGAAGCTGTGCAAGCTCTGCGAGTTCGTGCTGTTCGAGCCATCATGGAAGTGTAAGTTCCCTCGGTTTCAGTTAGTCGTCGTAAGAGTTTACCTTTGTCCATCTATCTAATTTTACTATTTTGACAGAGATGGTGCTCAAGTTTCAAGCTTCAACCCGTCAGCTCCCGATGACAGGTAAGACGGCAACAGAAAGGTGTTCTTTTTGATAAAACCAGGATATAATTTCTGACGTGCCTTATTCCTCCGCAGGAACAATGTGCTTCTCTACGAGGCGTCTTGCATAGTGAGCGGCCTTCCCGTCACACTTCACGTCACCTATGGGTAAGTGCTTGCCCAGTTATATCTCCCCAGGGTCTTAGAGCTAACTGATTTTTTCGTTATGCCCAAACTGTGAATTTGCTATTATTCCGGCAGCAATTTGATTTATCGGACAATGGTGCCCGTTTTCGCGCGCACGACGGTGGTGCCATTCGCGGATGTCGTAAACGTTGCCCAAACCACTTCGTTTGGTATCCAGGTTGTATCGGTGGAGTTGGACACTACAAAGCATACGAAGGGAATAACAATTGCCATGGGGCTCGAAGTTGACTTGCTGTTTCAACTTCTGCACGAGGTGAGAAATAACTTGTTCTGACGCTTCACTGATTCGTTCGATGCTGACATCTAACGGTGCTATATTAACGCATATGTGTGTTGCAGATCTTTTCAATGCACCAACGCGAAATCAGGGCAAGCATCGCCACCTTGCCACCTCTTCAGCAGCAGGAAACTGAGAAGAACCCGGCCGAGCTGCAGAAGATCTTAGGCTCCGAGGAAGAAGAGACCAAGGAGGACGAAGGGTCCCCAGCAGTTCAGTCGGATACTTCTGCGGCTGCCAAGACCACGTCCGACTGAGGTGACGTTAAAAATGAGTTACACTTCATGTGAAGCATGTCAAAGTCAGCAAGAAGCCTGCAAGAAACCGGACTGTCATGTTTTCTTCCTTCAGCATAATTTATTTGGCTTTTTCCCCTCATACAAGCCCGCTAGGGTCGGCATCCCAGCTCAACGGCGGCGCCGACGGCTGGTACTCCCGAGCAAGAGGAACGGGTTGGACTGTCGGCAACTGCTCTTCGTAGCTTGAACCCCCTAGCAGAGTCCCTCATACAAGCCCGCTAGGGTCGGCATCCCAGCTCAACGGCGGCGCCGACGGCTGGTACTCGCGAGCAAGAGGAACGGGTTGGACTGTCGGCAACTGCTCTTCGTAGCTTGAACCCCCTAGCAGAGGCTCCTCCATGTCGCTGACCATCATCGTAGCAGTCGGCACGCGCGCCATTTCGTTGCATCGCCGCCTGTGGAGGCAGCAGCGGCGGTACAGGAAGCAGAAGAGGTACGAGCTGCACAGGAAGATGGCCACGAAGCACACGAGCAGCGCATCCGCCCACTGCATGCGCTGCAGCCGTGCGGCCTGCTGCAGCGAGGTCGGCGCGTCCATGTTGATCCACATCTTGAAGCGCACTTGTTTTTTTACTGTACTTTTTTCTCTCTGGTGATAGAATTTGGCCCAACGGACCAGATTTTGGTCCACATGACAACTTCAACTTGTTTTGAAGATTGACATTCAAATGCTAAAGTACTTGTGCTGTAAGGTTCGTTGGTGAGCATAAAGTTGATGCACGATATTACCACAAATATCTCGGAAAACTACGCAGTCATAGAGCAGTAGCGCAACCTGTCACTCAACTAACGGGCTGGTTCACCGCTTGGTCCATAAGCGAGTTCTCGATGAGCTCCTGGCTGGCCGTGATGCTGTTGGCAGCAGCTCCCATCATAAACTTGGTCATAGCCCCCATCACCGGCGAGTCCTTTTCTGGCTGCTCTTGTCCGTGTTCGAGCGACACCAGCGAGCACATTTGGAGTAGGCAGCGCTCGCCAACAGATTGTGACGGGGGGACAGATGACCGCTTGGCCACGGCGTAGCATTGATGGCGATGTGTAAGGCCTGCAAACGGCTCGTCCACTACCTCCAGAGGAGTTTTAATCGAGATGAACACAACCACCACGCGGTCCTCCTCTACATAGCGGCGCAGGACTTGCTTCACTCGGAACATGGCGTGCGTTGAGCCAACATACATCTCCTTCGCAAAATTCTCGACAATCGTGTCGGATTCGTCCAAGACCTGAAGCAAAGATAAAAACAGCGTGAGTGAACACGCAAAAGTCTGCTGCAGTCAAATTCTAGGATAGGTACTGTACCTTGGCAGTCTTCTCATACACCTTGCCTCTGTGTTTATCGGCGCCCTTGAAATGATCCCACACTGCCTTTGCTGTCGTGTCCAGATCGAAAGGTAGCACTTTGTTCGAGAAGACATCCAGATAAATGCCATCATCTCCCTCGCGCACTTGAGTATCCTTGTACGTGACCTCCATCGAGTTGAGGCCGTTTGTGCAGAATACAGCATCCATCTCACGGTATGCTCCCTCAAGAATTACGAGCATGTCTTCAAAATCACCGAGGTCCGAATGGTAATTCACCATGCGCCCTGCTGCGAAGTCGGTCGTGTCGGGCGTCACTGTTCTGGCGCACTCCATAAGCTGCACAACAATTAACCGATGCAATGAGTCCACGTCAGCCCTACAATGGTGAGTACACGATGACCATGTACCTGGTTCTTGGCACGTTTGAGCAGCAGCATTTGCATGCTCTTGGCAGCCTTCAGTTGGCTCTCCAGCACGAGTTTGAGGCGTGCATTTTCGATCTCCGCCTTCTCCCGACGTTTGCGCTGCTGCTGTGCCACAGGCTTCCACACCGATTGTTCTGCAACCGACGCGGGCACGAGCGCGCCATTATGTGCCTGGCTAGCGTCACTCTGCCCATCCTGTTTGATGAGCTTTGTCGACGCTCTGTGTTGCTGCAGACCCTCCAGCTCAGCCTCCAACTGGGCCACCTTCTCCCTCAGGTACGCCACCTCGATGCGGCGTTCGTTCCTGGCGCGGTTCGAGTCGCCCGTCACCCAGCTCTTGCGCAGGAGCTTCTTGGCCGTCGGGCGGCGCGGCGCTCGCGCGCGCTTGGGCTGCTCGCTCTCCGCTCGACGTGGCGATCCGTCCTCGTCCGTGGTGGTGTGGTGGTTGGACGCCGGAGACGACACATACGTCGCGCTTTGAGGTGGCGAGGCCACGGACGATGAGGAGCTGGGCGAACCCTTGGTCGCCGCCGGGAAGTTGAGCGCCCACTCCATCTCCAGCTTGTTCAGCACTTCCGCGGTCTGCACGGGCGCTGAGACGGCGTTGTTCGTTCCCGCGAACTCGTCCACGAAGGACAGTGCGGCCTCGAAGGCCGCCATCTCGTCGTCCGCCAAGAACGCCATGCTGCAAGCTCCGTCGAAGTGCGGCCTCGAAGGCCGCCATCTCGTCGTCCGCCAAGAACGCCATGCTGCAAGCTCCGTCGACGCTTTTCAACTGTGCAGCCCAGTTTCCGCAGGTACGATTTTCACCCAATTGTCTTGAAGAGCGTACCGGTACTAGCCTATGGGAGGGCGCATTGAACTTAAATTTGGTGTACGACACACCGTTACATTTTTCGGCAACAATGTTGCCGCAACATCGCCGTGGCAAATGAGCATCAAAGCAGGCAAAGGAAAATCGCTGATTCAATCCCAGCCGCAAGTTGCAGGACGTCGCGGATCTGGTGACTGCATTGCCAAACAATTTGCTGCACAAGGTGTAGCCAGAGTCAGGCATGAACAACGCTGCACTTACCTTCAAACGCACTGCAGAGGATGGCGAGTTGTGTAAAAGCTCGCTGACCAAGTAAATGGCGGGCTATTATACTCGCTGCCGGTGTATTCTTACAATGATTTAGTGGTGCCACCACATGACCGTGCATCGGGTTGCCGCCTTTGGCTTATTCTAAGTGTGCTTTCCGGGAGTGTTGCCCGAAGCTGGTGACACGAACATCGGGCAGACTTGCTGTGTCTACGCGAAATGCTCGTAAAACTCTCCTGAATCTGTACGCCAACCACACGCTTGCAAGTTGTCGCCAACAAGACAAGTGCAGGCTAACGTACCGTCGGCGTCGCCGCGGCGGCAGCAGCAGCAGCGTGCAAGAGTAGCTTGTGAATGAGGATCTGGTTGCAAGGAAGTTGCTGTGCTTGTGTTGCGGTTGTGCCCAAGTTGCTTGCTTGCAGTTGAAGCGCCTCATTGGCGGGATCAGCCAATCAGGGTCTTGATAGCGCCATGTGGTTTTGCCACGCAAGCAAAGTTATTGGCGGGATCAGCCAATCAGGGTCTTGATAGCGCCATGTGGTTTTGCCACGCAAGCAAAGTTCAGACAGAGCACACAACTCAAGCGGCGGCACATCAGCCGAGTCGAGAGCGCCGAGGTGTGTCCGGGGCACCCCCACGTTGGATCCAGCAATGACAGCAGCAGTCATGTTTGCGGGCGTGGACATCGGAGGCACGGGCGTCAAGGTGGGCGTCGTGACGTCTGAAGGTGTCGTGGTGGCTCGCGAGCAGGAGAATTACCACCCCGACAGACACGAGCCGCAGGACGTCGTGGATCTGGCCGTCTCCGTGCTGCAAAAAGTGCTCAAGACGGTGCGTGCTCTTGCGGGGCTGTGGGCGTACTGTAGCAACAGGCAAATTATCAGACTTCTCACTAGTCGTGCACCTGCAGACCCACTTGGGATTGGGAGACTTGGAGGCTGTTGGCGTGGGCTGCCCCGGTGTACTGGAGGCTGGCGGCGTCATTCACGCAGCCGCCAACTTTCCGTCCTGGTTGGATGTGCCGCTTCAGCAGTTGTTCACAGACACCCTGGGCAGGCCGGTTTGTAGATACCTGGTTGGATGTGCCGCTTCAGCAGTTGTTCACAGACACCCTGGGCAGGCCGGTTTGTAGATCTTGTTGAGTGTTTTATTTTGTGGAGCGGGGAGTGTGTACTAATTAATGTCTTACCTTGGTACTCTCTAGGTCACGGTGTGCAACGATGCGGACGCTGCTGTCCTGGCAGAGCAGTGGGTTGGCACAGCCAAAGGTGGCGTCAAGGACTTCATCATGCTCAGTATGGCACGGCTGCATGCGCTTATTGATGATGGTGGTGGATAGCTGACGGTTGGGTATTGGTGCTGTGCAGCCCTCGGTACCGGCGTGGGCTTCGGGGTCGTCGCGAATGGCAAGTTGGTGCGAGGAGGCAGCAATGCGATTGAAGGAGGGCACATGGTAGGGATTTGAGAGGTGTCATTATATTCGTTTCTGGCTGCTGAGCTGTGCTTCCTGGTGGATAGATCGTGGAACGCAATGGCAGACCGTGTGGTTGTTCTCAGAGGGGCTGCCTTGAAGCATACAGCTCTGCTGGAGCGCTGATGGCACAAGTTCAAGAACATTTACGTGCAGGTTCGTGCTTTCACGGGGTTTCCGCGTTTTCAAGGTTAGAGCTCATTCTCATTTCATCACCTTTCGTTCAAACTCGTAGGAAGGGACTCGAGTCTCGCTGATTATTCTGAAGCGGATATCAATGTCGAGTTCGTGTTCAAGCATGCTGCAGAAGGCGACGAGCTTTGCAAGCATCTCATCGAAGAAGTACGTAGCTACCATAAACGCAAGGGATACTTGGCTCGAAGATGAGCTACTTCGGCTGGCTAATCCTGTTTGGTGCCCAATGAACAGGCTGCTGACTACTTGGGTTTCGCCTGCGTAACCTTCTGCCGAATGCTGGATCCTGAGGTATTTTTTGTCTTGAATTTGGGCCGAGCTTACACCTTCTACGCTACTAACAGCGATTACTTCCCTTTTTACGACTGTAAAGATTATTGTGCTATCTGGCGGGATTGCTGAGGCAGGTGAGACCTACATTGAGCAGATTCGCCGTGCCTACGCGAAGCACACGTGGACCAAGTTTCCCAACCCAGTACGTCCAGTGCATCTCTTTTGTTGTGCCATTTGCTAAGCATGTTTTGACACGCTCCCCTCTTGAACCACTTAGGTGCGCATTGAGAAGGCTAGTGCAGGATATGATTCCGGCATCATAGGTGCTGCCGCAGTATGCAAAAACCAACGCAAGGGGCACTGATGTTACACCAATAGTGTCGTCTTCAAGCAGATGAGCTAAGAGATGCCGGTTGCCGTGCAATTACCGATCTTCAGTCAACCCCATGATAAATGAATGGACTCGCTGTTTTTTATGTCGATTCATACTTAAGTAGCTGAACGCAACAAACAAGGCATATTTTGAAAAGTTGTCTGTGTTATCAGCTCGTACAAGTGCATCGAACCAACGGAGCAAGATGGTACACCTTCCTATCTGTCTGGCGGATAGCCGCCTGGAAGCTAGTCGCTGTCGCTGTCACTGATCACTGGGCTGGCACTGCCGTCGTTGTGCGGGACCGGGCTATCGCTGCCGTCATTCTTTCCAGCGGTGGGGCTGCTCGCCTTATCCGTCGAGCTCTCGGGTGGAGGTGTACTAGCCTTTGTTTCCTCGTCGTCTGAAGGAGGTGGCGTATGCTTGTCTCCCGCCCGTCGGCGTTTAAATTCACGCACGCTTTCATCGTCATCAAGCTGGTCGTCGTATATTCCTCCGCATTCAAACAGGATCTGAGTACGGCGCTCCGACTCGCCTTCAGAGTACTCTCGGCGGTGCACAACAGCGCCATGACGACGCTTCTCTTCGCTGCTCATCTGCAAAACGAATGAATCATGAGAAGAATGAACTCGTAAAACGTTCCCACTCGACCATGCACATACCTTCGTCTTCCTAAGCTGAATGCGGTTATTCAAACAGGATCTGAGTACGGCGCTCCGACTCGCCTTCAGAGTACTCTCGGCGGTGCACAACAGCGCCATGACGACGCTTCTCTTCGCCGCTCATCTGCAAAACGAATGAATCATGAGAAGAATGAACTCTTAAAGCGTTCCCACTCGACCATGCACATACCTTCGTCTTCCTAAGCTGAATGCGGTTCAGAACATCACTGTACGTGAATTGGTTCGACTCCGGGTCCAGCATGAATACCACGTGTTGTGACTCGCGCTGCAAAGCGTACATCACAGAACAAGACATGAGTGAGACAGCAGGCTCACAAACCAAGAAACACCAAAGACTCGCCAACGTACGCTATCCAGAGACTCCACAGACATAAGATATTCTCGAAGGTATGAGAATTTTTCGCGGTCGTTGCTCTCCTGTGAAAGTATTGTACATGTCATTTGTGAGAAAATGTGTCATCACCAAGCTTCCCCCCCCCCCCCACACACACACATGATCGTACCTCGTCTTCAGTGGACGCATTCGGCAATAGAATGGACCCTTGGATAAGCTCGTTGCCAGCTTGAACCTTCTTGTTTACTCCGCACAGCAGAGCACGGTCCTCGCGGTTTGTAATTCCCTTGTTCTTGACATCTTCGGAGGGCAGAATATCGTACGACTGCATATCACACGTACCCAATTGCTTAGTACAGCTCAAAACAGAGCAAGTAACCGTGCATGCAGACCTTACCAGAATGGCGTACTTGTTGGCCGACAGAAGCTGGTCGGGGAACACATCCCACACCTTGGCGATTTTTTTCTTCTTGTTGTGTGGGTGCACGAGCAGCTTGGGGTCGTTGATGTCGCGGAAAGAAGCTTCGGCACGGTCCTCCAACGTGACTGACACCACCTCGGCCAATGCGTTTTCCGTGCCTTCGCGAAGCGCGCTCTGAATCTCGGCCTCGCTCTTGAACTTGTGCACCGAGTCGTACAGATCGTTGCCCATATACTCCGTACGACGCAGCCAGGAGACCGTCGGGCGCACCTTGGACCGGCCCTTGGTGTTGGCGTGGTCCTCCTTCATCATCAGCACCTGTTCGTCGCCAACCTCCAACGGCTCGGGCTCCGCCGGGGCTTCAAGACGGAAAGACAACGACCGGAATGGCCACAATAATCAGAACACACGCTCCCCACCCCACTCAATCAACTCGAACCATGATGTCTTACCTTCGTACTTGGCTGGATCGATGAGGTCGATCGTCAGTCCGAGGTTGGGCTCCTCGTGGATCTCGTACGTGTAGTCCATCTCCAGCGTGTTGGGCTTGTACTTGATGAGTCTGCTCACACATACAACAGCCACCCACTCTGTCAGCCAGCCTGTAACTCTCTCTCTCTCTCTCTCTTTCTCCTATACAACTGCACTGGATCGCACCGTTCCGGCTCGTGCGGGTACTTGACGAACTTGGTGTCGAACGGGATGTCCGGCAGCGTATTGCGGAACTCGAGGTTGGCCAGGAACTCCGACTGCTTGCCCAGCAGCGCGCGCCTCTTGGCCTGCGCGTGGCTCTCCAGGATCATGCGCGTGTGGTCTCGACGCGCCTTGAGCTTGTCCTCCTTGTACTTGGCCACCTTCTTGCGCTCCAGCTCGTAGCGCGCGCGCTCCTCTGGCGTGGCGTTGGCGCCGGGGGGAGCGCGCCTCTTGCGCGTCTCCTCGCGGTCCGCATCGCGGCTGCGCCCGTTGCTGTGGCCCGCTGATGCCGCCGCCGCGCCGTTAGCCTCGGTCGCCGTCTTCACCTCCGCCATCGCTCCGAGTCCTTTTGCTGCCTCCCCCCGAGCGGGTAAAGTGGTGTTGAAAACACCAACTAGTAATGTACACTACACGAAAAGTGCCTAAAATAGCGGCCGCTATTTTGGGATCCGAGTTCGACACTTCAAGCGCCGCATAGGGCCATAGCCCACAAGGTCGCTCTACTAACTGCTACTAGCTCTGTCGGTAGCTGGCTTAGTCTGCCGCTGCCGCCCATGAGGCAGCTGCTGATCCTGGTGGCGCAGCACCCGCTCAAGGTCGGGTCCGTGGTGCTGCTGCTCAGCGTCTTCTACAGCTTCGCGCGCGTGCTCCGGTAGGTGGCTTAGTCTGCCCATGAGGCAGCTGCTGATCCTGGTGGCGCAGCACCCGCTCAAGGTCGGATCCGTGGTGCTGCTGCTCAGCGTCTTCTACAGCTTCGCGCGCGTGCTGGCGCTACAGTACGTGGTGGGGGCATTGCAGGACGGTATCCTGCGCTACCCCAAGAACTTCCCGCATGCCTTCTTCCTGCCGCTGTTCCACGTCTCGCTGGCTACGGCGGCCATCGCGGCACTGTACCAGGACTACCGCCACGGCCGCTTCTGGAGCTCCTCGACGTCGACGCAGCTCTGGAAGCACGTGCTGCCTCTGCCGCTCACGCTGCACCCCGGCAAGTGGAGCAGGCTGATCGGTATTCCGTTGTACGCGTTCGCCATCGCAGTGATTGAAGCGGTGCTTGTGTTCAAGGACCCGATGATGGAGAGTGTGGCCAGGTCTCTGGTTAGAGGCTTCGTGCAACGAGCACCCGAGCAGGAGATCTACTCGCCGCGTGGCGTCGGCGAGGAAGAAGACGGGTTATTCTTCAAGGATCGAGCGTACATGGCCTGGAGATTAATTACGGGGGGAGTGGCTGCTGAGCGATCCTCGGCGAGTATGCTATCATACGTGCGATTACTTATTGAGGTCTTGTTAGCCGCTGGAGTGTGCGCAAGTTTCGCCCTCGCTCGATTCTTTCGCGGACCCCAGCATGGTAAGCGTGGCTGCAGTTGTTTTCAGCACCTTGGAGTCTGGGCTTTGTTGTTAAGGGTGTGTGCATTTATTTGATTGCACTACTGTAGATGGTGACGAATTGCGTGAAGCTGCTCGAAATAATGATATTCTAGGAGTAAAGCTGCTTCTAGCGCGAGGGATGGATCCGGATGCATGCTCGGGGGATGGCACGACTGCGCTCCATGTTTGTGCGCAGCAGGCGATTGACAGAGCCGCTCAGGTTCTCCTGGAGCATGGAGCAGACGCGAATGTGAGCGACCGACTAGGATTCACGCCTCTGCATTGGGCAGTTCAGATGCGCCGAGAGGAAGTGTCGAATGCAAGCCGATTGGCAACCATACGAATTCTACTGCACCATGGTGCAAACCCACGCAAGTCTGACTCGAGTGGCACAACGCCACTGGTTATTGCATCACGAAAGGAAAACGAAGCATCGTTGGGAGTGCTCAAGGAGTTCTTTCCTGAAAATGAAACTATTGGCGAGGTAGAAACCACCCATGCTATAGACGAAGGCAACGAACTTGGTACTTCCGCTTAATTCAGCATAATTACCACTCATCGACTGCTAAACCCTGTCACATCCATCTCTATTACCTAGAAGCAGAAAGGGGGAAAATTAGTTGGGTTAGCCCTGCACTAGCGCATGTATGTCATTGGATAAAACAGGCAAGTACCATCGACAAAATTCGCTCTAACTCGGCCTTCGAGGGATAGAGGGGCAGATCCAGTCTACCAAACAATAAGCATGCACAATTAGCAACCAGCCACGTACGCCCAGGTTTAGATCGCACACATCACCCCACCTGTTCAAGCAAGTGCTCGCATGTGGTAGTACCGTGTACACGGTTGATGTATCTTTCCCGATTTGGATTGTAAATAGCTGGATCTCGCCATCCATTCCAGTCAAACCCTGCATCATGAGCACAACGCAAGCAGTGTTAGACTCCGAGCAAATGGCAGCTTTTAGCAAATAAACAATTACCTTAAACCCCTCGACGGGGACGCCACTGGAGCCAGTAACATACTGCAAGAGGCGTCCACGTTGCTCTTGCGAGAAGGCCTCTATAATTTCCCAAAACCAGCCAACCAATTCAAACTCGTGGGTACTTTGCTCAAAGAACCGGACGTCTGTGTGCTGTCTCCAGTCATTGACGTCAATCTGGGGTAATCCGGAAAGTAGCAGATCAAGCTCTTTGAAGTCGAATACGTGCAACACAGTATCGCTAATCACGCTTCGTAGCCCTTCCATAATACTCGAAATTTCCGCACGAACGCTGTCGAACAGATAATACTGCGCAACTTTAGCAACATAGAGATGCTTGTTTCCATCGTGAAGGTTTACATCGGCACCGCTTGGAATGAGCTCGACACCTTCCACTGTAAAATTCAACCCCAAAGAGTTTGTGTTATCGTTCTCCAAAATCCAAATCATGCTCGAGTAAACCGTTTCATCAAGCAGATACAGGTCGGATAACTTGAGGGGTACCCCGAGAATGTGTTTCAGTAAGGGGATAGAAAGCCGCACGTTCAATAGGAGACCTTCAAGTAATGCTTTCCCCAACAGTTTTCCAAAGAACACATACATCTGTGGACCGCCATAGGAACACAATTCCGTTAGATGCGATGTCGAGTGTCAAGTTACCGATGTCAAACATTACCTGCAGCAGCTTGGAGCTTTTCCCCGGTGTCGTTCGTGTGATCCAGTATCCTTGGTGTGAAGAGGAGCTTGTCAGAGTAAATAGCCCCGGAGCATCGGCAAAAATCTGACTGCAAACAAGATGCAGCCATTCTCGCAAAATTCCTCCACCATCAACGCCCGCTTCGTCCATGAAGTCAACTCGAAGACGGCGATGCAGGGTTCCACTTGGGGCAGACATAAAGAGAGTCATCGACTGCTTCAGCACCCTGTCCCGATGAATACCTGGTCAAGATCAACATGGCAATTTTAGTCTACAGCACATCACTCTGAAAAACACAGTAATGTGTCTTACGTATGGTGTGGTAGCCGTCCACAATCGATGAAGACAGCTTGAGTGAATACTGGTAGAACCACTGTGCTTTTTCAGAGAAAGCCAAGCCTGACACGCGCTACACATTCACAAGAGCACATAAAACATTAGTTCATGCAAGATACAGAAGCTGGTCAAGCTAGCAGAAGATGCCAAGCTACTCACTAAGATAGCTTTGGAATATTGTCGTGAAGAAGTTGAGAACTCCTCGGCCAGACGCCAGCGCACAGTTCGACTTCCACAGTGTGAGTCATCTCGGACGAACGCGGTGCCAGGCGTGAGCCATGAGAGCTGCTGCTGGCCGCTACTATCTGAAAAGATTACGGAAGACACGGACATCCTCGACGATCCAGGAACTGGAGGAGGGTGTAGCTTTTGCCATTCCTGGAAATCACGGTCTCTGATAATTGTGCCACGTAATGCTTCTCTTTCTTGAAGAGCTTCCAGGGGGATATTTACCTGCAAGTCGAACGACAACACACTTAATCGTTGGATTACGGGTAAAATGTCATCGTATCATACTTATAGTTGGAGGGATACTTACCCAGCGGACATGAGCTCCTCCAATGCACCGCTTCCACTGATGCCGTTCACGTGCAACCAACTGGCGGTCAGTCAAATCTCCACCAGGGAAGGCGTTTAGTCCTCGAATCCAGGCCGCTCGGGGAGAAGACATCAAAAGGTAATTGGAGTTCGAGCGCGTGCTAGCCTCCACGTGGGGGGCAACGATTACCGACGCATTCGCGTCTTCTTGTCGGCTTCTAGCAATTTTGGCGTCTGCGCATAAATCCAAGCAAAATACAGACCAGAGACGCATTAGCGAGAGGACCAATCTGTTCGTGCTGAACTCCATCCAACCAACCTTCTGCCGACGTTCCACACAGCACGCAGGTCGTCTGCGAAAACTCGTTTGTGTGGAAGCAGATCTCACACCTCCACCCCGCGTTTCTGCAACATCCACAGCACCGGAACAAATGTAAGTCTTCCGTCCAACTCTCCAGTGAAACATCTTGACATCTGATACCACATCAGACCCGCAGCAAGACGTACGATCGCTCAATGAAAGCTCGGTGGCGTGATCGGCGATTCGAGCTCGTGCAGCACTCCACGCAGGCTTTCCACGTCAGGCAAACGGTAACTAGCAACAGTCCGACGCCGATGCCGACGCCAATTATCACAGTCTTGGAGCTGCTCCTGCCCTCCGAGCTGTCCTCGTCGTCGTTGTCGTGGCTTCCGTCTGCGCAGCACAACAGCACCGCGAACTTCAGTACCTGCCTACACCTGCCCGAGAGATCGTTCTGTGCACCGCGTACAATGGTAGTCGTAGTCGCCGCTCACGTTGGAGTACGTGCCGTCCAGAATGGGCATGAGCCCCCGCAAGCCAAAGTCCTGCGCTTCGCCCTGCCGCTGCAGCTCCGTATCTGAGTCCGCCGCGGCCGCAACACTGAATGCGCCGCACAGCAGCCCCGCGACTACCGCAAGCGGCAGGAAGGTCCGACCTCGCGCTCTCATCGCGACTGGCGTTTCGCGTCGCCGGCGGCGCATCTCGGCTGCCTGCGCTCCGCAGGTCGGGCGGGATTGTCCACTACCAGTAGTGGCCACTGGCGCATGGGCCCAGCGCATGGACAGCTCCAGGTGTTCGCTACCCTTGCGTAATGTCTGTCGGTCGAGGTCCGCGATTTCGGCCAATCGCAGAAACGTCATCAGAGGTCCTGGCATACAAAAGCCAAGACAACGAGCGATTTGCGAGCGGATTCTTGGGAATCGACGTTGGACATTGCAATGCTCTCTCTGTCTTGCTTGCAACAGCACACGGGACGAATCAACCGGTGAAAGCTTATCGATACCGTACCAACTGCTGCAATCCCGACATTTACAACATGAGCAGAATTTTATTTATCTACATTTTTTTCTCGTTCGCTGCGCTCGAGGGCACGATGGTGCCCAGCGAAGGCGCGAACTGCCGCAATCCCGACATTTACAACATGAGCAGAATTATATTTATCTACATTTTTTTCTCGTTCGCTGCGCTCGAGGGCACGATGGTGCCCAGCGAAGGCGCTGTAGGTTGCTGCTATCAGAGCGCAGCGCACCTCTTGCGTTATAATCTGTGGAGTCCGTTGCCCTCGGTCGTCGGGATGTTGCCGCCTCCCTTGCGGCGGCCCTGCAACGACCGATGGCGCGCCGGTCTCGAATACACACTCACTTCCACACACACAGAATATGGGAGCCCCAGCTTCGCCGTGAATTCGATCTTCACGCGCGATTGGCATCCGCACCCCTTCCTCTCCCAGAGGCCCCTCCTTCCGTCGGAGAGACCATGATGCGTTGGGGGGAGGGAGAGCAGCCTAGTAAGCCTGGCAGAACTTGCGCAAGCAACCCGTGGTGGAGAGCACCGGGTCGGAGCGCACAGCGTCGATGAACGTCTGCAGGCGTGCTCGGCGCGCGTTCAGCACGTGGTCCGTTAGCTCGGGCTGCACGAACAGCACCGCGCCGCTCGACAGGTGCGGCACCTTGACGCTGCGCCACTCCTTCTTGGTCTTGACCTCCTTCTTCAGCTCGCGCTCGAGCTGCTTGAACTCGTCGAACGAAGCGGTCACGTCCCACATGATCACGGGGTTCATGTGCTTCTCCTGGGCAGCCGACTGGGCACCGCAGTCCACGCGCACGACGTAGATATCGCGCGGCTTGCGCTGGCCGGGCACGGCCTGCATGAACGCCTTGCCCACACGGATGTTGGCCTCGCCCAGGTTCATATCCACGCGGCGGCGCATATCGCCGGGCACGACGTTGACCAGCAAGCGGTTCCTGTTCAAGTGCGCCAGCACACGACGCCGGGCAGCCGGGGCCTGGAGCTCCTTTCTCTTGGAGGCGGCCGCATCGTCTGTCTTGCCGGCATGGGTGGACCTCGACGAGATAGTCGCGCCATCAACGCAGAGCAGCGGGAGTGTCGGAGTCGCCGCCGCCTTCTTTTGCGGCTGCGGCGCGTACGGGCAGCTTCGGACGGGGGCTGTGTCGGGCACGACGGCGTTCATGGACAGCATGGCGAGCCCCATGAACGTGTAGAAGCTGATGAGCGCGAACGCGGCGGTCTCTGCCAGCAGGGCCAGCACGAACGAGAGGATGTTCCATGCCAGCACGCAGGCGACGTAGGTGGCGAGCAACAGCGAGGCGGCCGAGCTCAGGGTCACGTCGAGGTGCAGCAGCGAGTCGTAGGCGCTCGTGAGCACGGCCACGCGGACGCCCGGCAGGTTGAGCACGATGGTGGGCTTGGCGTTGTCGGAGCTCACGGCCCGCGCGCGCGGCTTCATGGCGTCCGTGTCGGGCTGCATGGCGGCCTCGAGAGTCTTCGCAATGGAGCGGAGGAGTCGTACGTTCAGCGCCCGCAGCGGAGCCTGAACGTCGGGGCGTGGGAAAGCGTGGCAGTCACAGCAGGCGGCTTGGAATTCTGCTGGTGCTTGCGATTCGTCTCGGGCGGCGTGTAGCAGCACGGCCCGCGCCTCGCAATGCTGCTGCTTCCGCTGTGTTGATGGCTCTCCTGCGCGCTGGCCTGTCTTTTGCGGATTGGAGCCCTCCTGGGGTGCAGGTTCTGGCTGTGCACTGTGCATTGCACAGGTCATGTTGATGAGGAGCAGTGAACTGGCTTCAAGTTCAACACGCGCCGCTTCGGGTCCCAAGCGGAGGAGACCGACGCTTTTTGCCTTGTCTTGCTGGCGCTAAAGAGGAAGAAAGAGGAAATGGTCTCTCTACTCGAGCGGGCAGCAGTCGGCAGCTCCAGATGCTCGTCGCCATCGCAGCGGAACTGATTAGGCCAATCGCACGCGGAACTCGCAGGCTAGCGTAACGCGGCGTGGCTGGTGGATTCTCCATCCCTCACGCATGTTGCCTCAAAGCCTGCTGCTGTTGCTCAAAAGCAAACTCTTGACCCTCAAAACAAGAGGAAGATTAGAGATACCATTCACATGAAACACATTTGCATTCTTGGCTGCTACAGTACTTGCTTGACCTCCTTATTTGAGTCGCTGCGCCGCAGCCTCCAGGAGCTGGTCGGTGAAGTTCATGTCGGCCGTGCGGACCGTGAGGTCCACGAAGCCGCCGCTGCGGACCTTCACGTGGATCAATCCTACGTGCTCCGAGTTCACCAGACGGCACGCTGCGATCGCCTCGTTGGCTGGAGTAAAGAAATAGCGGGACAGAAGGCATGACGTTAGAGTTGTGTCACGCAGAGCAGGCACCAATGGCATCAATAGCATGGTACGTACTGGCTGGGATGGCCTCAACGGTGTGGACGTTGAACTGGTGCATGCGACCCATGAAGTCCTCGAGCGTGCGGATACCGCTCGGGTTGACCTTGGTCTTCTTCTCGCACGGGCAAGTGCCCCAGCGTCCACCAAAGTCCTGCGTAGTGATCTGCCACGGCTCCAGCTGCCGTCCGTTGTACTGGAAAACGCTCGTGTTGCTGCTGCTACCGCCCAGCATATCCAAACCGGTGGCGCTCCTGCCAAGGTTGACCGCAGCTGCACATGCAAACACAAACACAACAACAAAACAAAACACAGCGCAGCAGCGATCAGTACACAAGCCATGGAGCTCACCATGACGCCTTTCACACGAGCTTACCGTTCATGCTGGAGCCGAGTCCCGACATGTCGAACGGGTCCAAAGATGCAGAGGGTGCTGGTGAGCTCGCCTCGAGGGCAGGCGGCGGTGCAAGCGGCGAGCCCATACCAAACGGATCCGCATTCATCATTGGCTGCTGCTGTGGAGGTGCCTGCTGCTGCTGGAACATTCCTGTATTCTGCGGCGCTGCAGGGGCGTCGAACGAGATATCGAGGAGGTCCATTTCAACCTTCGGCTGCTGTGGCTGCTGCGGTGGCGGCGCTTGCTCCACAGGAGCTTGGGCCTGCTGCGGTGGCTGTTGCTGTTGCTGCTGCTCGTTACGACCCGATGTACGTCTCGACGAAGAGCGGCCGGAACGACGGCTCGAGTTGAGGGTCGAGCGAGTGCTGGATCCTACACGACGAGCACCAGGCATCGGTGCCGGAGCACCAGGGATGCCGCCAAAGATCGCGGAAGCAAGCATCTGTCTCTCGTCAACGCCGCCGGTGGCCTCGTCCTCACTTGAGGGCTCGCCATTGTCGTAGTTGTTGTTGTTGGGAGCACCGTACTCTTGCTGAGGTGGCTGCTGAGGAGGAGGCTGGGAACCATATCCTCCCTGGGCACCGTAGGCAGGCTGAGCACCGTAGCCGCCACTCTGACCACCGTACGCACCTTGGCCACCCATGTTGCCCTGGTTGTAAGGGTCCGACGGATATCCACCAGGACCACCGGCTCCAGGGGCTCCAGGCGGGGCATTGTCGGGCGTGTTGAGACCCGTGGGGCCCCACACATTCTTGACAACTCCACGCTTGCCAGCACCAAAACCACCGGTAGGGTCCGGACCACCGGAGCTTCCCATTCCGGGCATGCCACCAGGCCCAGCAGGTGCACCGCCCCACTTGTTGACTCCGAAGGCGCCCTGCTGATCGGCAGGGGGAAGTTTGGTCGGGTAAGGGATTTCAGGCTTCTTGTACGCCTCGAAGTTCAGGCGGTTCGAGTCACCGCCGTTACGGCGGTGGCCATAGCGCTCCTCTTCATCGTCCGAGTCCTCAGGCGGGTCGTAGAGCGGTGCGCCCTGCGCAGCCGCCTTCTCCACAAAACTCGTAAGGAACGAGAGGTTGGGGTCCACCTCAATGTCTTCGCAGCTCGCGTCTTCCGGGAACACCTCGTTCATGAGAGCAAAATTCTTGGTAAGCGCCAGGTACTCAAAGCAGCGCTGCTGCAGATCCGTGCTACGGCTGGTCTTGTACTTGTCCATCATAGCATCGGCCACATCGATAGTGTGACCCATCTGAGCCGTGATCTTCGTCACAGCCGAGAGCACGTAACCACGCGTGGTGTCTTCCTGGTCGAAGGGGCGGTCGACAAGCTCCACGAGACGCTCGCAGATCTCCTCGAGCTCCATGGCATCCGAGAGGTAGCCGTACTCGCCAAGAACCCAGGCCATAGTGCAAACCAGAATGTCAGGAAGCACGGGGCGCTCCAGAAGCTCCAGGTACGTGTCCACGGCGTCACGGCGCAGTTCCATGTCCTGGTCTTCGTCTTCACCGCTTCCTTCTGCGATCAGACGCAGCAAGTTGTGTGCCACCTCAGGACGCACGAGGTCTCCACCGAGCTCGAACACGTTAGTCATCGTCTGAATGTACCAAGCGTTGCTCGGTGCGTAACGCTCAGCGCACTGCGTGATACGCGAGACAAGTTCCGTACGGAGGAAGACATCCGAGGCTTCACGGAGGAACTGGGTGAGCTTGTCAGAAATGAACTCGACGTTCACAGGGTTGGTCATGCGGTACAGCAGGTCCAGCGTCTTGCGCTTGAGGGTCTCATCCGGGTCTTCAAGGCAGTCAATCACCGCCATTTGGTGCGCCGCAGCGTAGCGCGGGTGGTCCTTCACGATAGCGGCAAGTCCCGTAACACCCAGGTACTTCAGGTTGTGGTTGTCGCTCGAGATGAAGCGCGAAATGCTAGCAGCCGCCGCGTCGAGCAGCGTGCTGTTCGGGTAAATGGTCGTCACAGTCTGCACGCACTCGTAAATGATAGCGTAGCCCACGTTGATCCCAGTGTCAGCACGGCGCATGACATCGTGCAGCACCTCGTACATGCCCTCACTAGTCTGCTGATCCGCCTGACCGAGCAGAGCCAAGATCTTCAGCAAACGGATCTGGATCCACGGCGCCGGGATGCGGTGGTAGTCGAACTCGCGCGGTAGCCGGTGCTCCGTGATCTGCTTGAGAATGCTCACGAAGCTAGGCACCAGGTCCTTGTAGTCCGTGGGGGTGGCTTCCGCCAAGTCGTGCAGGATGCAGAGCGTGGCTCCCATGACGCTGGGGTCGCGGTCGCACAGCGTGCGGCGCAGAGCATCTCCCGCTTCACTGACCGAGTCCGGGTTGAGCTGGTGGAAGCGGTGGATAGCCATCACCGCCTTCTTGCGCACGAGCTCGGCGTCGTGGCGCAGCAGGTCGAGGATCATGGGCTGCACGGCCGGCACCATCTCCACCGTCACGAGCTTGCAGACCGCCATGAGCGCCGCGCAGACCTCGAGGTGGTTGGAGCTCTGCAGGTCTCGCTGCAGCTGGTTGATGATCATGAAGCGGAACTCGTGCGTCGGCGACAGGCACAGGCTGCACGTGAGGTAGCCCACGCGCTTCTGCATGAGGTTGGTGCTGGCCGTCATCTCCACGGCCTTGATGTAGCCGAAGGACGCGTCGTGGCCCAGCATCTCCACGTACATGAGGCGGATGAGGAACTCGCGCTTGCGCTTGTTGACGAGGCTGCTGGACGTGCTGGACGTGGCCGTCACCTCGCTCAGCTTGCGCTTGAGCTGCGCCACCTCATGGATGATGATGCGGTCCTCCTCCTGCTTCGACTTGCTCTCGCCGATCGACTTGACCAGCTCGAAGAACTCCTTGGACAGGTGTCCGCCCGACATGCTGCTGCCTCGTGCGCGGGGGTGACGTGGGCGATCTCGGATTGAGGGGGTGCCGCGCCACGTAGTGTGGTTGTGCGATAGCTATCGGACCAGTACTTGAGGTAATACCGGAACATTTCGAGGATACCGTCATATTTCACAGTGATTTAGTATACAGTGGTAGTGGTCCGTTAGTAAAACTACGGTAAGGCATAATTGTGGACATTTGGTGTGGCATATTGTTTGTTGCTCGCGAGCATGGTGGAGGGTGTGGAGCTCTCGGACGCCGTGCTGCGCTCCTACAGCGTCGCGCGCAACTTCGCCCCGCAGGTACGAAAGCGTTTATCCACTAGCTGGGCGTTATATCTCCGCTGTTCTCTGAGACTGGCGCTTGCCTATCGTCTGCCTACGCAGGAAGATGAGGATCCGAACGTTCACATCACGTCGCTGGACTTCCACCGCAACGGCGAGCGATGCGTCACGAGTCGTAGCGACGGAGTCATGTCCATGACCAACTGTCTGAGTGGCACGTACGTTGCAGGCAACAGTGTTGATAAATCTGTAGGCTTCGGATGAATTGACAGGGGATGATGGCGATGAACAGGGTCGCCAAGACGATTTTGACCAAGAGATATGGCGTCGGCCTAGTGCGGTTCACGCACCACCCAGACTGCGTGATCTTCTCGTCCGCCAACAGCGCAAACGATAGTACGCAACTGCTGTAGAGCGCCTAGTGGTGACTAGGCATCCGACGGCTACTTGAACGCGTTGTCCTGTGTTCACAGATCGCATTCGATACCACTCGTTCTTTGACAACAAGTTTCTTCGTTACTACACTGGCCACACGGACAGGTAGGATATATACTTGCACGTTGAAGTTGCTCTTCAGTGACTAACTACTCCACTGTTTGTTGCCTAATAGAGTTACGTCGCTAATGATGCACCCCACCGCGGACCAATTCCTATCCGCAGGAATGGACGGCACAATTCGGCTCTGGGATATCCGCAACTCCGACACTACGGTATGTACATAGTGCGTTTTAATTTTAAGTTGGGTAGCGATGGTAACTAATGATTGATTTCCTTAGGCTATCATTCGAACTGATCACTTGCCAGTTTCGCACGTGTGCGCCGCGTATGACCAAGAAGGTGTAGTCTTTGGTGTTTACACGGATGACCACTTGATCCGCATGTATGATGCGAGGAACTACCAGGAAGGACCATTTGCCAAGTTTTCGCTCTACGATGCGTCGGTCATGGCAGCTGTCGAGCCCTTCCTCGCGCACATGCAGGCGCCCAACATGAATGCGAAGAAGCTGCACGCACTTGACCTAAAGTTTAGTCCCGACGGCAACCAGTTGCTTGTCACGACAAACCGCGGGGTGTTCATTCATTTGGATGCGTTCGAGGGCAAGCTGCTGCACATGTTCAAAGAACACGGCTTGAGCCAAAGCCAGCGCAGTAATCCCCAGTTAGGGTGCTGCTACTCTGCTGATGGTGCGTATGTGGTCACCGGAGCGGAAGACGGGCGGGTATTTTTCTACAAGAGCTCAACTGGTCAATTCGTCCATACGCTTCCCCAAGGTCACAACGGCGCAGTTGTGGATTTGCAATGGAATCCAAAGCGCCATCTTCTAGCTAGTGCTGGGGGCAATTCGACGGTGTTGTGGTCAGCGGCAGGTATCTGAGTAATATTGTTGAGCTTGTGTGATGAAGTCGACTTTTTGCCCTACACATTTCCCAATAAGAAAACAACAATATCAATACCAGCGAGTACTCGAATGATGACAACTGCTCACTGCACAGAAATCCTTGAAGAGATGGATGCGTCAACCGCTGCCGCTTCACTAGACAACTGCTCACTGCACAGAAATCCTTGAAGAGATGGATGCGTCAACCGCTGCCGCTTCACTCTTTCCCTTAGAAAATTGACAACATACTCTAGCTACGTATGAGCGGACATGAAGATCATGAAAGGCATTAAACCTGGAGGAACACCTGGACACAGAGCACTACTTGTACATGTAACGTGGAGGAAGGAACATGTTATCGGCGGGAACCCGACATTGAAAATAAGTTACAATAGGGGGGGTCAGAATTGGCAAATGGTGCAAAAAATATCACCACTCGAGAGCCCACAA
>JAIKVH010000086.1:4741-22754 GCA_024679275.1 Phytophthora niederhauseri
ACATCTTGTCTAGCCACGGGGCCTCGGACGGAATCACAAAGTCGTGCGGGACGACTCTACCACCGAAAGTGACCTCGTAGATACCCAGCAACGGATCAACAAACTTCTCCCACGCCCGTCGACTCAACTCAAAGGTGAATCCCAACGCTTTCAACCAGTCAACGTCACGCCCCAAGCACGGGAAAAAATCCCCACGGTATCTCGTCGTGTACACTTGCTTTCCAAGCCCCATGCCCCATGCACTCTACAGTATGGCCAAGGCTCACACGCAGGCACAACAAACACCGTAGGTATCCAACAAGTGTTGAATTCTGCTACGTAGGTTTCAATCGCTGTAAAGATGCGCTCGTTCCAAGTGGACACATCACGATCCCACGCGAATCCTACCTTCAGAATGTCCTCGTCTCGAGCGGCGAACTCAATGTAGTTCGCTCCCGCCCGAATGCTGCTTACGATCTGCCCGAGTCGAATACCCCACGTTTCTTCAGGCCATGGCATCTCACGAGGCGCCTTGAACGGTGGTTTACTTGAACACAATAATCTGTGAATTTTATCTAATGTATGGATTTTCGCCAATGTGGAAATATGATTTTCAATTGTACTTGCATTTTAGAAATATACAAATAATGAAAGTCGAGTATTTGCAATACGGCACAGAGTGACGATGACCCAGGGTTCTGGAAAACCCAGGTTTTTCGAGATGATGGGGTGGGCAGAAAAATATTGTGGGTGGGTGGGATTTGGACAAAAACCTTACCTAGCCATATATACACTTTCTATAACACGAAACCCTGTAATACCTTGTATTAAAACCTTTGAGATATATGCAACCTTGAATATTGAGTTACACTTTGCCGTCGTTGAAAACAAATAACCCCAACTCGACCGGGGTGGGTGGGTGGTATAAATAAAAAATCCACTGCCCCAAAAACCCCACTCGGAACCCTGCGATGACCCTGCTGCCCGTGCTGCTACTGCTGCTGCTGCGCCTGGACGCAGCGCGCGCCGCCGACAGCGGCTGCAATGACGACTGCGCGTCCGTATCCTGCCTGCCCGAGTGGTGGCGCAGCTCCAAGGCGCCGAAGCTCGTGGTGGCCGCCGTGCTCGTCTTCTTCGCCACGTTCCTGCCGCGCGTGCTCGTGCGCCTGCTCATCTTCGTGCTCACCAAGCTGCCGTTCATGCACCAGTGCGGGCCAGCACATGCCAGCCTTACCTACTTCTGCATCTGCACCCGAGGTATTCATTTTCTGTGTTGCGCTGCTGCTGTTGCAGAGTGGCCGAGGACTTCCGCGAGTCCTGCGTCGGCTCCACGTCGTACCTCATCTCCATGTCCCTCGTGCTCCTGGCGCTCAGCGTGTCGGACCTGCTCAAGTTTTTCTGCCACCTGCCCACCTACATCTGGGGCGTCTTCTTCCTCTACTGGCTGTACTCGCTCTTCAACGTCGTCCAAAGCGTGCGTCCTCAAACTTTCTTGCGCGGGATATCGATCCTTATTTTTCAAGTCCGTACTGATGGAATGACGCTGCTGCTACTTGTGAATTTACAGCTGGCTATTCGTCGCTTTGTTGGTGCCAATGGAGATTTCTCCAAGAAGATGGTCATCTCTGAATCGGTCAAGGTACGCGGCTGCATGGCATACCGTTAGCTTACTTTTTTTTTCAAGGCCCTTCAACGTGACTCAAGAGATTTTGTTGTTCTTTCGGCTGTAGATTCTCCGGTTGACGACGTTGCTAATTATCGCGCTGATCATTTACTCGTCCGCGCTGGGCAACAGCGCCACCTTGAAGTACTCGGTACTGGGGGTGATTGGGCTGGCGATCGCGCTGGGCTTTGTGCCGTCGTTCCACAATGTCGTGGGTGGGCTGTTTCTCGCGTTCAACTCGCAGTTCAAAATTGACGACTTCATCCGCGTTGGAGACGCTGAAGGATTCGTGCATCGTGTGTCGTTGCGCTACACGACGGTGGTGAGTCTCGAGGGGACGACTCTGTATGTGCCCAACAGCTTCTTTCTGTACAAACCCATGATCAATTTCTCGCAGCGACCGAAGCGAGACGTGGACTTGCATGTTCGAGTGTCGCGCGCCACACCAGTCGAGACGCTGCGGCAGGCGCTGCGTCGCCTTGAGAGCATGCTGCAGTCGCTGCATGTCGGGCTCACTTCCCATGAAGAAAACCAGTCGGACTTGCGGCATGGCGAGAAGTGGGAGCGGTTTTACTTTGTCGCGATGGAGGAGCTGTACACTATCCGCGTGTACTCGTATACGGAAGAGCTGGATGCGCGGAAGTACGCAATGCTCAAGTCGGAAGTCTGGCTGGCTGTAACGGAGATCATGGAGGAGTTGGGGGTCCGAGTGCTCAGCAATGACGAGCCCGACAACCCGTTCGCTGAATCGCCGCACTTCTTCAAGCGTTCAGCCAGCAGTACAAGCAGCCAAGCCGACGACAGCAGCGTCGGAGATCCGTTCACTAGCGAGATTGGCGCCGTGGTGGGGGCACAGCCAACCAGTAACGGAGTCAAAGGTCCACTGACACAGCTCTGAGGGCGAAGCGTAAGTTATCCTGTCTCGTGTTTAAGTTGTTATTTCCACCATGTTTTCGTCTAGCCTAGTGCTGCAACCATTGAGCACCATGAACCTCAGCTTCGATCTCTTGGAGCTCTTGCTGCAACTCACGCTCAATGGTCAGAGCGCGCTCGCGCAGAGCCCAGTCCTTGTCGCGGTATTCAAGACGCAGAAACTTGCCAAGCCCACTAAGCAGTCGCTTATGCGACTCCCGAAAAACGTGCTCGCCTTCCTGGTGTTGCGCTGTGAGTGCTGCAAGTAATGGCTTGCTTGACGAGTCCAGCGTTGATGAGGCGCAGCGATCCAGTCCGCGACCAAGCGAAAACTTCAAACCAAACGCGTTGCTCTCTTGCGGGGGTGGAGACGTAGGGGTCACCGGATAGGCATCGCTCCCGTCTACAAGCTGCTCGGCGTACGTGGGCGACGATGGAGCGGGCTGACCTTCGATGATCGGGTCGTCGTAGAGATTGGTGCCCACTCCTCCAGCTGCATACTCCAACACTGAGAAGTCCCCGGACGAAAGGCTTGGACGTAGTCGCGTGGGTGACTTGCCCGGATTATAGAAGCTGCGCGTAGTTGGTCGTCCACCTCGCCTTGGCGTTGTGGCGCCAGAGTCACCGCGTTTGCGACCAGATAGCGCGGAGTCGTCCACTGCGCGTGGACGTCGAAGTGAAGACACGGATGAAATTGATGACTGGGTTGTCGCCGGCGTTTTAATTCGCACGGATTGACGCGAGCTGGCGGCTGCGCTGCTGCTTTGTGTAGACGAAACAGTACCCGACAGCGTAGAGAATGAGGGGTACTCAACCGCAGATTCCAGCCACGATCCGCCGTGCCACATAAAGCGATAGGTGATACCCAAGCACTCGAGCCGAGCAGCGCACAACGCCTTAAGCGAAGACACCAGTGCGTACAGAAACATCTCTGCTAGATGGCGGTCTGATAGTCCGAGGTCCTCCCTCTCCATTAACAGGCAGCTCCGCTGGCCAGCAAGTGAGCTGTCACTTCCACTTCCTGCGACCTCGTTGCTTGGAAGGCGGGTTTCACCAGTGTCGAACACCATACCAGAAGCTTCGATGACACGCGATGCAGAGGGGAAACCACCGCTGCTAGCTGAAAAGAGCGAAGAAGCATCATGTCCTGCGCCCGAGATTTTGCCTTCTTTAACTTGTGAAAGCCAGCTGTGTGAGTCCGGCGTGGGCGGGCGGGCAAGTGGACACGCAGCAAGCTGGCTCGATGCAGCTAGCCACTTTGCTTGCCGTTGACCTAACTCGACAGCTAGGGCTTCGGCCGCCGCGGAAGATTCCCTCACTTGCTCAAGTAGAAGGTGCAGCGTCGTCTTGAAGGAGTCCTCAAGTTTGTCACTCTCGGAGCCAACGTCCAAATCGCTGAATTTGTCGCCGAGGCTGGACATGTCGTATGGGTCTTTCTCCCCGTTGGTGTGGGCCGCACCCAATTGCAAGGCTGCCGTCACACCTTTTCGATCGCTTAGGAACTGCTTGGCAACCGCCTGGCAGCGCGATCCGAGGTCCTGCGTGAGCTTGAGAATGCTCAGCTTGTCTTTGAAGTAGCTCACTTTCTGCGATACTCGCTCCATCACTCGGTGGCGGTGTGTCGACCGCAGCTTTTCAAGTTGTTCATCCGTAAGCCCTGAGCAGATAATATATCACAAGTATGTTAAGCTTCAGCCGATTCCGGACAAATTTGATCAAGCAGGCCGACCGTACATGGAATAGTGAGGTCGTCCTTGAAGACAAGCGAGAAGACCCCGTCTGCATCGATGCAGCTGCGCTCACTGACTCGCAAGTACTCCTCAGCTTCAGCAGCCGTTTTTGCATGAAATAAAGTTTCTTCGGCGCGGAACAGCAATGCAAGGCCAACTCCGTAGAAAACCAGCACACCGCGAATGAAAAATGCGTCCCATATCCGCAGCACCTGGAGCAAACCACTTTTAGTTAGTGACTCGGCCTTCTGCGAATCAAGCACAGATTCTCGTACCGTTGGGAGCGGGATTAGTGATGCAGTAAATAAGCTCAGGAACCAGCGCTCGATTAGCCGACCCAGAGGGAATTCCAGCGTTGATAAGTGGGAAGCCAGAGCCGGCAAGCGATCTTGCAGGAGTGCTGTAAAAGCGGCCACATCAATTTGCAAAGCTGGTCGGTAGCCGTGAAAGTAACCAGGGAGTAGTGAATCAATTATGCTGCAAAGGGTGAAGGTGAAAATATTCCGTTAGCACATTGTTTTGCTTCGCAATTGCATAGACCCCAACTACCCCGTACCTGTTGATGATCCAGAACGCGCTCTCTTCCTCGACATACGCCAGCAGTAGGCAGGATACGCGCCACGGGAATGGATGCGAGTACGGACTGCGTGCATCAAGCATACGCAAACAGGAGCTCAGATTAGAGAACAGCACCGGCCATATCCAAGAAATGAACTACAACTCCACAGCCAGCGTACTTGTAACGCGAACTCGCGATCAATAGCCGACGACGAGCCGCTAACTCCCATTCTGCTGCAGGGTAGTCGCTGGGGTACACGTAGTTGCCCATTTTGCCCTTTTCAAGCTGCTTCAGCGTATTGCGTGCAGACGCACGTTTACCAAATGGGTCAGGACCAGCCTTAACTTCTTCAATCTCAATTTGCTCAGCGTCTTCATCGTCCATGGAGTCGCGCTCGTCGTCATAAAATGATCCGCGGTCTTCGCTATACTGATCTGACGGGTTTGACGCGTCCGAGACGGCGCGACCAAAGCGACCTGTTAGATTATGTAGCTCGCTTGGGCGCACACTGACTGCCACGTGCCCGCTTTCTTGGAGTGCCAAAGCGCAGAGACGCGAGAAAAGCATTTGGTTCTCTGGCGTATCCATCTTTGTTGCGTCAATAGACGAAGAACACATTTCATAAATCGCATGCTTCTTTGCCGTCGGGGACTTGAATCCAGCTCTTGTTGAATCCCGTGAAGGCATCCGGAAGACATTAGATGACTTGGACGCACTGCGAATAGCATGCTTAAGCTCGACGCGGCGCTGGAGATCGGTGGCACCTGAAAAGCCTTTCCATAACTGGCCTCGCAACTCGTCAGGGATTCCAGCACGAACCGCTGAGATAATCTGTACCCGTGCAGAAGAAGAAGAAGACACAAGTTTGTGAGGCAGTGTAGAGAGCGTCGAGCTGGAGGATTAATTTGCTTACCTCTGTCGTCAGTCCATATTTCCCCGTCGCAATACATTTTTCTAGTTGCGTATATTTCGTTTCAGCATGCCCCTGCAGCAATAACTGCAGCCACTTTTTGGAGCTCGGGGTGAGCTCGGCTTTCCTCGTTGTAACTCCAGCCCCAGAGGAGCCTGGCCCACCTTTGCCCCCGCTACCAAGACCTCCCCCTGATTCATCGTGGTCGTCCTCAAGTTTCAATACAAACATCTTCGAAGGGGGTGTGGCGATCCAAATCAAGCACGTCTCCCGCTCGAGCGCCGGCATCTTCCCAAACTTAAACATGCCCCCATCCTTTTTCCTCTCCTCCATAAGCTGCTCTCCTGTAACTCGAACCGTAGGAGCGTGTCGAACATCCACGCGACCCTGCAGCTCGCTCAATGTGTCATCTCGGAAGTAAAGCAAGTCGCCCGAGGTCAGGAACACGAAGAAATGCCGCTTCCAGTACGTCATGATGCTCTTGGGGCTGTGCACATTGCGCTCTCGCCGCTTCGCCATCCACCCGGAATGAAGGACATCCACCGTCGGGTAAAACGCCGACAGCGACGCCAGCAATGATAGTCCCTGCTGTGACTCACTCGATCTGGGGATAAATAAAAAAATAGGGAAATATCAGCAACACTCTCCACCATATTACTTCGTGTAATAGCAGCATACCCGCCCCACTCTCGGCCATTGTGAAAAGCCAGCAAGTGCACATGCTACCACAACATCAAGACAGTCAACATCACAATAAGAGGTGCATCCGCCACCTCCCATAGGGGAAAAAAAACAACTTCAACGTACAAGAGGCGTCAGCACTGCAAACTTCTGGTCGTAGGCCCCCGGCCTCGAATCGTTCGTGTCCGAGCGGTTCTAATCCATCCAAATAAATAGCAAAATGCGTTAGCCTACCAACAACAACCGATAATATCTAATAAAGACGCGCACAAATTTCATGGGTTTGCGGCCGGCCGTGGGCACCGGCGTGAAGCAGCAGATGCCCGTGGCGTCCGTCATGGAGATGACGCCCTTGGGCGTGGACATGAGCAGCGTGTTGACGTCCTTGAACGCATCGTAGTGGCGCAGCTCCTTCATGCCGTTGGCCGTGGACAGGAACACGAAGTAGCGCTTGCGCCAGCGCTTGCTGAAGCGCCCGAGCTTCTTGAGCCAGCCGTGCCAGAGCACGGTCACGCCCTGCAGACTGTGGAAGCCCGACGGGTTGGAGCTACGAGCGAGTGGGGGGAGAAGGAGAAGGAGGAGAAGGTGTTAGGGGGGGGGGGGCACGAGGGCAGGCCTAGGCTACGCTAGGTGACGTACTTGCTGCGGGCCTTCTGCATCCTTTTCAGCCGTGGCTCCTTATTAGTCGATCGATTGATCGATCCACCGCACCGCTACGGGGGTGTATCGAAAATGCTGGGGGATGTCCCACCACCGATTTGCACCGGATCGGACCTAATGTGACCGTCTGCCACCGAATGTGTCCCGCTTCAGTGTCCCGGTTCCCCTTCAACACCGTGACGCTGCTGTAGCACGCTTTGGGCGGCTCAAAGCTTCTAGACAGCATTCGTAGGGTGCTCTCGATCTACATGAAGCATGGTATGTAGTTTAGAAACCCTATTTTAGTGTGGGAGTCATCCTTACATAGTGCATCTTCAATACATCGAATAATTGCGCTAAGGACTCTATTGCGGGGGCCTACGGCTTCAATATAGTGTCAGGATGATGCCTTCGTGCTCCTTCATCTATTCCTACTATGTACTACTGAAGAATGCATTGCGTAGCGGGCCTAGAGGAAATGCAACTAGAGTTATCATGTGGCAGGCGCTTTGCGTTCACATATCTGTCTCCTTGTTTGCATCTAGAGTATCTGATAGCGCGGACTTCGTTGCTACAACACGTGAATACTACTAGACAAACGGCACGGGTGTATACGCCGCTCGTCCGCATCGTCCAGGTCGTCGGAGATACCGACGAACCTGAACATTCAAGCCTAGTTGGCGTTCGCGATACCTCGCAATGTGCAGATACTCCTAACTACGTCAAATTACAGTCTGATAATGCCCTGATAGCCTTTCACGTGCTCCCGCCTGCGGCGGAGAATGTCGGAGTTCGGGTGCAAATGTCGGAGATGTCGGGGCCTGGCGGCCCCAACATCACCGATAAGTCCGCTACGGGCTGCAGGTGAAAAGTGAAGGCACGATTTGCACGACGTTACGGTACTGCGCCTGTTATTGGGGCCTCTATTAGGGGTGGGTAAATGTGGTGTGGCGTACACAGAATGAAGCACTTCAACATGGCGAGGTCAGTTTGCGATGCCGTCTTGCATCGGAGTTTTACTGCGGGGACCGATGCCAGTGGACGTAGTACATGTATTCACAGCTACTGACCCATGTATCGGAAAGCAGAAGCGAGTCTGGGTAGGAGCTAAACCTGCAAGGATTCGCGTGGGATCATCACTTAACGAGCGTACAGATACGGTAGCGACGCGGTAGCGACGTCCGCAAAAGTTTTTACTTTTCTTGTCCTGCATTAACCTGTCCATGATGCAAAACTGCCCCCCCCCCCACACACACACCTTAGAAGCGTCGGAGACTCCGGAAGCCGCCACGACGCAGGTAGTAGTAGTACACGCCGCCGATAAAGGCGCCGCTGAGGTGCGCGACGTGTCCGATGCCGTCCTGCCTGTCCGTCACGAACGAGTACGCGTCCTTGAAGATGAACAGCGAGCCGGCCAGCCACGCGGGCATGGGCACGATGCCGAAGATCAGCAGCGTCCCGTGCGGGAACAGCAGAATGCTCATGGCCGTGATGCCGTTCACGGCTCCGCTGGCGCCGAGGTTGTAGCTCAGGCGGCCGGACAGGTGCTGCTCGAACACAGCGGCCGCAGACGACAGCACGCCGCTGGCCAGGTACAGCCCGAGGAACTTGCGGTGGCCCAGCACGTCGCACATCTGCCGGCCGAAGAAGTAGAGCCCCAGCATGTTGGCGCCCAGGTGGCCCAGCGTGGCCTGGCTGAACATGGCCGTCAGCAGCGTGTAGCAGCGCCCCTCCTGCAGGTGCTGCGTGGACGTGGTGAAGTGCGTGAGCATCGTGCGCATGGACGGCTTGAAGCTGCGCAGCCGCTGCGCCGGGTGCCGCGGCGGGGGCGCCTGCGCGCGCAGCCACGCCATGGTGGTCACGGCGTTCACGGAGATGAGCCCCAGCACCACCACGTCGCCCGACACGGCGCGGCTCTGGCGCCGGCTCCTGGCGCGGTAATGGTACTGGGTGCGCGCTTCCTGCCAGTGACTCTGTGACGGGGCACCCGGGAGGCGAGGGCGGGGGCGGGGCGCGGAGCCCGCGAAGCTGCGTAGCGACCGCGCACCCAGCAGCGCCGTCCTCAACATCATTGCCGAATTGAAAGATCTCCCAGGTGTCCCAGAACTGTAAAATCACTGTATTTACCGGAAATGTGAGTTTTCGAGGAGTTTGGTCATGCTATTCATTCCGGTTCGTGTGCCTCGGCGAAGTTCTCGTTGATATGCTTCCATCTTGGAGCACTTCGACCAGCATCGCTAGATGTACTTCACAAGATTCCACCAAGGGCAGCATCATTGGGCTTATGTGGGTTTTCATGATGTTGACGCATGATGCTGCATGAGCTGAGCCCGAGTTTGCTGTAATACTTCGAGAACTGCTGGCGACAGAGGCACATTGTTCTGCGCCCAGTAGCGCTCCAACGTTGTCTGAGCTTGCAGGACGACTTCGGGGGAGATGGATAATTCTTTCTGCGCCGGGGATATAATGCCTCGAAGGTCTGCATCTGTTAAGCTGTTCTCCTCGTTGGGCGATGAGCAGCACTCTGCGAAGCTCTTTTCCTGCCGCGTAGATGGTGGGCTATCGACCGTGGCGGTGGTATGCTTGACTTGGTGTTGCGGGACGACGGGGTGGGTCAGCTCCGCAACGCATAAATAAGTACTCTGGGCTTTGTCAATGCCGAGGCGGTCAAATTTGTCTGCACTCATGCATGAGATCGGAACACCGCAAGATTCTGCCTTTAGACTCAGAACTTGTATCGCTTCCTCCAGCTTTGCCAGCTCCTCGCTGATGGCGATTGAAATGCACGCATCTGCCTCGATAAAAGTCGAACCTGCTTGAATGGGGAGGATCCGAGCTTTCTGCCAGCAGCTAACTACCAGCTTTGAGTTTAAGCCAACCAATTGCCAGGCTGTCGTCGCTAACCCCATCGTGTCTGTGGTGCCTAACTCAAACAGTTCGGCCGCTTGAATAGTTCCGTCATTATCGTTATGGAGCTTGTGTACGGCCCGATTCACCAGTTGCTCCCGGTACTTCGTCTGGAAGACTCTCGTAAGCCCAATGCTGCCCGGTTGAACATGGCTTGCCACTGCTGGTGGCACGAGTCGTAGGCAGATATTAGAAAACACGGTTGCTTCTTCAGTCATTATTTCACGAGACTTGGGTACAAGCAGCAGCACATGCCGATTCGCGTCGACGAGCAGCTGATTTCTCGACTGCAGCCAAGCCTGGAAAATACTCAGAGCCTTGCACTCGGTGCGAGTACTGGCATAATCTTTAGATGTAAGAGTCTGCTCGTCCATACTGTCATCGTCTTGCTCGATAAAGAACGGATCCAAATGCTCCGTCCCCGCTGCATTCACAACCAGCCCGACTGAGATCCCCGTTCGCTTCCTGTTTGTGCTGGTACCATCCACACCCTGAATCGGACTACACTCGAGGTATATTGTCGTCATCCCCACACTCCACACGTCATCCAAAGAACGGCTCAGCTCCGCATCAACATTGCCAGCTAGAAACACCGTAATGTCGTCTCGAATGCTGCCCCGTTCTGCCTCCACATCCACTTCGGCAGAGCTCACCAATGCATCACTATGTCGTCGACGTAACTTCAACCCATGTCGCGTCTGGAACCTGCTCAGCCATCCATTCGACAGCTCCAGTCTTTCCGACTCGGGCACCCCCAATTTGTCATAGATCTGTCGAGCAGTTGACTTAACCTCCTTCCCTGATAGTCGACTCCTTTGCGTCGCATCAAGCTGCTCCAGCCACGAGGCCAAGCACTTTTCAAGCTCTGGATGCTTCAGACTCTTTTCGCGAGTCGCAGCATTGCGCAAGCAATTGTGAACTGCATCACTCGCCATGGACTTCGATGGCGCCTCTCGAATCTTCGCCTCTGCAGCCAGCCAGCGACTGATTGTCCCTTGGTTCAGCTTGGCATAGCGTGGCAGTGCTCGGAAATGGGCTGCAGTGGCCTTCTGGTTGCGCCCATTCGCGTGGTACCAATTGAGCACTGCCACCTTCTCGCTTGGAGCGAGTTGGGGGCGTCTAGAGGTCGCACAAACGGCGCTGGCGGGCTCATTAGACTCTGGCTGTGTCAGACCAATACGATCAGTGGATCCGGGGCTGCTGTGGGGTCCGTGGGGTGCTTTCAACGATGCTGGGGTATCCACGTCGGGGCTGGTCAAGCGCTGCTTCTTCGACGGCATTTGGCCTGTTTTTGGAGTATAGTGTCGCCAATACAAATGGCCAGTGAGATATGTGTAAGTGCAAGATAAGTTAGGTAGATTCCTACCAAAGTCGATCAGCTTTGGCATTTTGTAAAACGTGGCGTAGACTGCGATTCCAACGACACGGACTTTATCATACCAAAAGTATACTAAGAAGTACTCGTGAAAAATGGTGCGTCACCAGCAATAGGCGGTGCTTGGTTGGTATATGTACATTTGAGGATCTTGCAGCTAAACGAGAAGTCGCGTCGCGCCAAACACGTCATGGGCGGTGAAGATAATGCGGACACATCGCAAGTGTATCAATCGCGTCTGCGAGCCAAGAAAGAGGAGAGGATGCAGCAGCGGCAGATTGAGCGAGAGCTGTCGCGCTCTCCTGGGTCGCACGGATTCGAGGTCAACGCGAAAGCTGCGACGGTAGGACACTTTTGAGTTTAAACGTCCTGATACTCGCCATGATCTTAACTGCGCTGACGTCCCGGTTAACTGCACGCGTGCTTTCCACTTTAGAAAGGACCAGAGAGCTCATCCCCAGGCGCTTCATCTCGAGGCAATGCCCAACGGCTGGCCGTCATGGATTCCAGTGAAGATGTGGCGAAGCGTCGAGAGCGAGCAGAAGCAAGGAAGCGAGTCATTGACTACCACGGAAGCATCTGGGATGCTGTGGACAACAACGAGTTGGAAATGGTGCGGAACTACTTCATGGTTGAAGGATCTCACACCTTGCTGCGTCGGCGACACCCGGATGCAGAGCAGGGTGGTCGCACCTTGTTGCATTGTGCGGCATGGTAAGAACAAGTTATAGTACATGGTGGTGAAAAGAGCTGCTGACTTGTGTATTACTGACAAAAGGCACGGATACAAGGCGATCGTGGAGCTCATTTTGGCCACCGAGTGCGACGTCGACGTCGTGGATAGTGTATGTTCTCTAGCGGCGTTGTCGAGGCTTCTCTAAAATGACTGTTTACCTGATCAGGTTGCTAGCAAGACAACCGCCCTCATTGAAGCTGCTCGTGCAGGGCACGCGGATGTGTGCGTACTATTGCTTCAGCATGGGGCGAGCCCAAGATACCGCGATAGCTACGTAAGTTGTGCGCAGTGAAATCTTACATTGAAATTGTTGACCGAGTACGCTGGTCGCGCACTACGAAGGGTGATACGGCATTCCACTGGGCGGGGCGTCAAGGCCACGGGACAGTTCTGATGCAAATGGCCCTCGAGCAGGAGCGTTTGGAGCCTGGATCGTCGTCGGCGCTTTGGGTTATGAAGGTGCGTGTCCCGATATCAAAATAATAAGTGCAGAGAAGTATGGCAGGGGAACTAACGGGTGTATGTGGGCTGAAGTAGAATTTCAAGGGGCGCACTGTCATCGATATTATCCAAACTAGCGCGTTCATTGTCCCGCTACTCCAGAAACGACTGGGTAGCTCATTTACCAGAGCCTTGGAGTCCGCACAGGGCAAACGCAGATCTCGCTTCCCCGTCAGGGTAAGCGCTTCTCCTGTCTGGGCATTTCGCATATTTTTTTTATTATTTCTAACCCTCTCTTCTCATGGCACGACAGGCTGCAGTAATAGGAACGAGGAAGTCCGTCCTGATGCGTGCAAACAGTCGACCTGGCCAGCCTTCAAGCGATTTGACATCGCAAAATGAACCGCTCGAATCTACGGTAGCAATGCTTAGCGGTGTCGATGAGCTCGGGTTGGATGTCTCGTCGTTCACCTATCGATCCCGCGGAGCTTCAACCAGCAGATAGCTTCAAAGCCAAATACTGCGATTGCTCTTTCTCGCAAAAAATAGCGTCCTCGAAAAACTTCATCTTCGTTTTCTTATGCATCGTGGATTCGGGTACACTTAGTAGCAGAACAGAACTGAGACCAGGTTCGAGATCCTCATTTCCCAATCTACACAGTGAGTAAAAGCCATGGAGGGATTCATCCTAACCGTGTCGTCGGACGACCAGCACCGGCACTTCCAAAAGAAGAAAAGCCAAGAGTGGCGAAATCTGTTTGTCAAGCTCGACGATATCTCTGCCAGGTTGATCGCTTTTACTGATCGATCGCAGTACGAGGTCTGCTGGAGCTTGCAACTCGTGGGAGCTGACATCTCGACCCCCGTGCCTGGAGAACCTACTTACGGCGTCGACGTCGATACCGCACCCTACTGCTTTTACGTGCGTGAAACAAGCGTAGTCAAGGACTGCACGCACTACTTTTCAGCTGCAGACGATTCGACGAAGAAAGCGTGGGTCAAAGCTCTTACTCAGATCGCGCGTGACGGACCTCGTGCACCGCGCTTTGCTGTCTCACAAGCTGAAAATGAGTTCGAGTTCCACGCACGCGTCGTGAAGTTTCGACCCCATGTTGATGGGACCCATGCAGTACGTATTCAGCGTGGCAGCCGTGCCAGTTGACTATTATGTTCTAACCATTTTTAAACGCAGGAATATATGATCACTTGTTCGTGCCAAGTGTTCAGCAAGATGGTTGCTCGCCGCCTCATGAAAGAGTGGAGTCTCTGGCGACGCTTCTCCGAGTTCGAAGACCTGTACCAGTGCGATAATGACGTTACTGGGCTTCGTACTGAGTGTAATAGCTACTGACTGACATGAAATCGTACGTTGCAGAGTGCTGAAGAAATCCATGGGACCACAAATGGAGGGGATTGTCCTGGTCAAGCACAAGCGGGATGCCTTTCGAGGTGTGCTAGGCAAGGCCTTCGACCCCGAGTTCCTTGAAGAGCGCCGTGTGGTGTTAGACTCGTTTGTGTCGAACATCTGCAAGATCAGGGCTGCTGTCGACTTTTTCAAACACCACTCGGATCCACACCTCAAGGTGATACTCAGCGCAAAACTAGCTACCGATAATGCCTTCTTCTGATGCGAGTTTGGCGTACGCAGGCATTTTTCCAGTTTGACGACAACTGTGAGGACGTGGTACGTGACAATGGTTCCCATAGCTATCGAAGCAAGTATTCGTGCACTTGTACTGATTGTATTGCCCTTGCTGGATCGCATTCACAGGATCAAAGCCCGCGCAAGACGAAAGGAAGCCGCAGCCGATCCAAAGCCAAATCAGCCGAAGACAGAGAGACAAGGCGAGTGTCTTCTGTGTCTTCTGTGTCGAGAACGTCGGACGTCGAAGAAGGCAGAAAGTCGGCACACTCGCGGGCAAGCGCAGCTAGTGATGCTGCTTCGGATGTTGGCTCAAGTCGATCAAAGGGCTCTAGGAACAGAACTGGTCGTAGTGATACTGATGGGCGCAGAGCATCAACATCTTCACAAGCTTCAACGTCTTCCAGAGCCTCAACTTCTTCACAAGCTTCAGATAGCCATGGAGACGACGATGATGTCTCAAGTCACCACCGGCACCACCGCCGCGAGCACCGCAAGAAAAGCGGCGATGCAGATGAAAAGGAGCGACCGAGCACAGGGAAGAAGGAAAGGCCTAAGAGCGGCAAGCAAGGCCTAACAACCGTCTATGGGTCAGCCGAGGCAGAACTCCGCCTCGCCGACCCAACAGCGTAACAGCACAAAGAATGCGCCAGAAGATATACTACGGCACGGAGTTCATTTGAGGCATCCACATGAAGGGTAACTGGAGTCGCCTATTGGAGCCCGTTACCTTGACTACTGGTTTTTGTCGGCGTGCTTGCGGGCGATCGAGAAGACTAAGGCACACACAGCACAATCATTAATATTTCAATATACGGGTACTTCCAGCCATGAAACAACACGCATCCATACCCGACGGCGTACAGATCCTCCGAAAACAGGCTTCATGAAGCGTTCATCAATCTATAGAATGACAAAAGCAAAATATTGTAAGTCCCGGCAAAACTTCGATGTGGGGGAGTGAGACTTACGTTACTCCAGAATGAATGCAAGGCACTTTTTTCTTCTTGGCGAGCAAATACGGGGTGGTTGCGAACATCTTCATCGTCATCGTGATCCGAGATCTAATAGACGCGTACAATACTCATAAGACACCGCGCTACACAATATTCTGTTGAACAACTTACTGTTTCGTTGAGTAGGCCCTGCTCTTCGTCATCATTTTCTTCGCCAAGTTCGGAAGGATTCGGCTGATCACGCTATGTGCAGCACCAAATCAGAACTCCGTCAAGATCTCTTCCACGTACAAATTGCGGTAGGTTATTGCACGGACCTTTAGTTGCGTGTACGTAAGCAACGGTTCCGTCATTCCGCCGCAAATTATTGTCGTGAAAATACAAACTACAGGCAAAAAGGTTAAACAGATACTAGGAGCATTCCGAGAGCCATACACCTTACCCGATAGTGTCGTGGTGACATACAAGTCCTGGTTTGGCCCTGGCATATTCCTGCAAATGGTAAGCGAAGGTGAATCAACATGAATGATTCTGTCGTTACATGTTGACACAGGGGAACGTACTGTGAAAGCGCAAAGGCGATGGCTCCACGAAGTCCTGCAAACCAGAGAACTACTTGCATCTTCGCCGGAATCTTCGTGGTCCGCCTGAAAACACAAGAAGTAATATGTATCAGCTTTCACAAATAACAAATATTGCTTGATTCGCTCGGTGCTCGATGTACCCTTGGTTAGCGACCCAACTAAGCGGGAACGTGTTGAAGAGACGTGCCACCAAACAGATAATGATGGCGAGAAAAACGAAGGTGAAGTCCCATCGTCCAAATTGACCCGCACATACGCCCATACCCATGTACAGGAACACGAAAAACTCCGATACCAGAGCAAAACTCTTGAAAATGTGTTCAGCTGTCACTTGCGACGGCTTGGACAGGTTGTACGAGTTGTAGTGCGCCATGATGATACCACAAAAGAAGAGAGACATGATGCCAGACAGCTTCATGACTTCCGCGAGAGCGTAGGATCCATACGCATATAGAAATAGAAGCGTGATTTCGTACGCAGGATATCCCTTGATGTTTGAGTTCTTGCACATGTACGAGCATGCGAGGCTGTTTTCCATGCATACAATATATCCAGTCAGAACTTAAGCGATGACATATATAGCACGAAATTGACCGTACCCGGTGAAGACGCCGCAAGCAACTGAGCCCAACGAGATCAGCGTGAACTCAATCATCAAGGAGGCTGCAGCTTCTGACGTGAACTCACTCTGGGATTCCTCAAACTGATAGGGAAGCAGCACACTCATGTTAGTACCGACGTGGCAAGATACTATTCAGCAACCATCTCTACACTACCTTCAAAAAGGTGTTGAACAGCACAATAGCTACGGCATCATTCAGCACACTTTCACCAAACACAAGGCTGTACAGCAGTGGATCTAGATTCAGCTCTGGGTTGCCCAAGATCGAAAGTGTAGCCACCGGGTCAACTGCTGAGATCAACGCCCCGAACAACAGTGCTTCCAGAGGTGACGACGTGTCAATCGAAATCCAGCCCAGCTAGGGGAAAAAATACCACCACATCATAAGTCAGGCTATTGGTCAAGAATCTATCCGTGCACATGTGATCACACACTGCAACTCTACCTGTCCCGCATAATACGTTAGATAACCAATAACGAACGTCGACACAACTGTTCCCAACACGGCGTACAGCAGAATCGTACTGCAGACACCGAGTTCGTTAGTTTCCCACTCGAAAGTGCAACATACATTCGTCAACTAAACAGCAAGCTAACCGTACTTGAAATTGTCGAAGAAGCGTTTCTACATCATGAAAAGTAACCAACCGAGCAGAATTAGATACCATCAGATCCACAATCCAAGTACCGAAAAACGGATTTCCCACCCGGTGCAGCGAGTACCCCGCTTCGAAGATGATCGGGGGTAGCAGTAAGAAATAAAAGAGTATTTTCTAGCCGAACACCAAAACCACAGCAGGTTCATCAGAGCCCCCCACAAAGCGCCTCAACCTTCCAGCTTATCCTACGTTGAAGCGGAGGAACTCCATCTCCTTGCGACTCGGGTAGAACAATCGAGCACTGCCCAACATCAATACCGACAACAAAGCTCTTGTTAGCAGGCACACATAATTGTCAACGGCATTTCATGTAGCGATAGCAGTTGTGCCGCACCAGGCTCCGACGATCATCCCCACGAGCATGGCGGCCCCCGACTCCGGCAGGTAGTAGAAGCGATACTCCTTGATCAGGTACGCGCACACAATGCACACGCCCAGGATGACCACCTGCATCAATATGAATCGTAACATTAGGTATCATACTTCCGCCATTGTTGAATCAGCGGTAATAACGCACAAACAGCAGCGTGTTGAGCGCGCCGAACTCGTGCAGCCCTTCTCCCGTCGCTTTCTCTGCGAATACCCCGCCAATCCACACCAACCAAGCAGCACACAGATCCGTCAGTATCTCATCTACACTTCCGACACAAATAACCTGGCGTAGAAGGCGCCATCGCCTCCACGTGCGCCCTCAAATGCACGCACCCATTAGCTCCAGGTTGGTCATCTTGCGTCGCCCCAAAACGTTGAACAGGCCGCGCCGTCTGACGTGGTGCACACAGTCTTTGCGTGCCGCACACAATGCACCAAACAATCCACCAATCACAGCTCGGATCGGGCCCATTTCGCCCAAGTGAAGATGGCGCAGCAGCTGGCCGCGTGCGCGCGGCAGCTCTTCGAGGGCGCGTCGGGCAGCGCCGAGCAGCGCGCCGCCAACGCGTGGCTCATGCAGTTCCAGGCGCGCGAGGAGGCGTGGCAGGCGGCGCTGCAGCTGCTGGAGCGGCCCGTGCGCGACCCG
>JAIKVH010000087.1:1736-22734 GCA_024679275.1 Phytophthora niederhauseri
CACATTATGATTCCCTGGATTGTACTAAGTTAGAAGTGTAAGATACAGGAAGTTGCGCAACGTCTTAGCATCGGAATAGCCATCCTTTGGTAGACGCGATACCAGGTTGTTGATGAAGGGGCTTCGTGGGCGCCGCAGCAGCAACTGGAGCATATGTGGTATAGCTGCCTCAGACAGTGGTGCGGCGCATACGCAAAGGGCGCACACACGAACACAGGGACTGGAGCTACAGCTCTTCATCGACTGTTTTACGGACATGAAGGTGGAATTGGGCCAAGAGAGCTGGCGCCGGGCCAACGAACCGAAGCTGCTAAAGCGATTCAAACGTTATTAATACCAGGAGGCTAATAACTAAGGTTAAATAGACTTTCTTCTGAAGTTGCGCAACATTTCCGCTCACGTGAATTTCACAATAGTTTGAAGTTGCACGAAGTCCCCCAAGTTGCACGAGGTTGCCCGAGATGAAGCTGTACGAAGTTGCCCAAATCCAAGTTGCTTTAACGAGTGTCAGAGGGATACTTAAGTACACCCTCGGGAGCTTTCCACCGACCGCCGAAGCTACTGCTGCTGAAAGGCGAGGCAGCGCCCATGCCGGAGCAGCTCAAGAAGAAGAAGAAGAACCGGCACGTGTCCAAGCCCGCGGCGGCCCGGCAGACGTCGCCGCCAGCGTCGCCGGCGTCCGGCGCCTCGTCCTCCGTCTCCACGAGCCACCGGCGCGATCTGCTGGGCGGCTCCATCCAGGAGGTCTCGCGCAAGACGCTCATGGAGAGGTTCCGCAAGCGCGGCCGCGTGGAGAGCGCCAACTACGAGCAGCGCGCGCTCGGCGGCCGCGAGGGGCGATCGCGCGCGGCTGCCAACACGACGCTGCAGTCCAACAGCTCGTCCTTCGCCAACACGGCGGACGGCGCCGCCCCCATCCTGCTGCGCGCGGGGCGCGCGCCGCACCACGCGACGTTCCTCGTGCACAAGAACGAGAACGTGCTGGCCAGGCCGCAGTCGGCGCCCAACCTCACGGAGCAGGTGCTGCTGAGAGCAGTAGGACATCTTTGTCTGCATTGATACTGACGGGCTTTGTGTGTTGGCGCATCATATTGCTAGGCGGACGACGAGGTGATCGCTCGGATCTTTCCGGACATCTGTCCGCGGGAGCTGCGCATTGCAGAGGTCAAGTCGTGGGAGTGTCCGTGGATGCACAAGGAGTTCCCAGTGGATACGGAAGCGGAGACGACGACGAAGACGCCGGTGAAGCTACTGGGCCAGCCACGGAAGGGGGAGCTGCTGTCACAGGCGGCGCGTGAGTCGACCTCGGGGGCAGCAACAGTGGTGTCGCCCTCTTCTGGTGTGCACGTTGATACTCCAGCACCTCCAGCATCAGTAAATGTCGGCAGTAATGGGGCTCGTCAGGCGAGTGCGGATGTCGCGGTGGATAAGGTGGACAGTTCCGCCAAGGAACTAGATAACGAGATCGACTCGTTGACTAACCAACTATCGCTTGAGGAGAAAAGGCCGCTGCCGATATCACCAGTAAAAACCACTGAGTGGCCAGCTACAGCGGGAACGCCGCCGCCAGTATTTACTCCGCAAGGTGCTAGCACTCCTCAATGGAAAACTGTTGAATCAGCGAAGAAGACTCCAGGCAGTCGTGCAGGTAAACGTCCGCAGCTGCGACTGAAGCTGGAAGACATGCCTACACCTCAGCAGGCCGAAGAACGCGCCCAGCGAGCCGCCACCCGGCTTATTGCTAAGCGAGACGCGATGGAAGCAGCTGCGATCGCTGCAGCTGCAGCGTCAGGATCAAGTACTCCAGCGAATGGCCCAAGTGCTGCGCAGCAGGCACTGATGAAGCTAAACTTCAGTTCGGGCTCGGAATCGGATCTTCAATCCCCAAGTGGTACGTTGCTCACGCATTTTGCGGCTTGTAAACGGTCGAAGAGCTAACGCTTTTGCCGCTGTCCCTTGCTGTTAAAACTTGATTATGTAGAAGGCGGAAGGCATAGCGCAGGAAGCGCTTACTCTCCCAATCATGGCATGTTTACTACGAAGAACGTGGCCGTATCGGAGGCTGGGATTTCATCTCCTGATGCAGCGTGTCTGCACCTTCAAGAAAATCTTGAGCGGGTAAAAGAAATTGGTCGAGGAGCTTCAGGAGTGGTGTACAAGGCTATTCACATCCCAACACTCAAAGTGGTCGCTGTCAAGGTTAGTTGATACGCGCTATCGCAGCTGATGTCGTATTAGCCTTGCTCACCTTTTTGGTTTCTTGCTTGTTTCTTCTTCTCACAGGACGTGCCAGTCTATGGACGAGGCCAGCGTCGGCAAATGGTTCGAGAACTGCATGCGCTGTATTCAAACCTCGTACCAATGTCAGATAACGATAGTCCGGTGCCTCAACATCCTGTTCCCGGGAAAAGCACCACCAAACCCAAAGCAAAGTACGTTTGGAAACTGCTAAATTGTGCTCACCCCGCACTCTGCTGACTGAACTTTGGGCCAACTCCATTATTTTTCATGCAGACCAAGTCCCTACATCGTCTCATTTTATGATGCCTTTGTCGATCGCCCCAAAAACTCCATTTGCATGGTGATGGAGTATATGAGCACGGGGTCGCTGCAAGATATCGTTTTACGTGGTGGATGCCAAAACGAAAAGGTGCTGGCGCGGTTAGCCACTGGCGTATTACACGGCTTAGCCCACATTCATAATAAGCGGATGGTGCATCGTGATATCAAGCCGCACAACTTGCTGACGAATCGACAGGGCGAGGTGAAAATCTCGGATTTTGGTTTGGCGCGTACACTGAATGATAACTCTACCACGACAAAAACGTTCGTGGGAACCCTTCTCTATATGGCTCCTGAACGGATAGGAGGCGGTGATTATTCCTACCCAGGTACGCCATGCATTGATTGTACGCAGTGCCTTTGGACAACGAGGCTTTAGTTAACCGTTTATCGCTCACTTTTTGTAGCCGATGTGTGGTCCTTTGGACTAGCATTGATATCGGTGGCGTTGGGCCGATATCCGCTTCCTACACAAGATGGTTTTTTCGGCTTGGTTGACTCTGTGCGTTATTCCGTCCGACGAGGCTTTAGTTAACCGTTTATCGCTCATCTTTTGTAGCCGATGTGTGGTCCTTTGGACTAGCATTGATATCGGTGGCGTTGGGTCGATATCCGCTTCCTACACAAGATGGTTTTTTCGGCTTGGTTGACTCTGTGCGTTATTCCGTCCCAATTATCAATGAGCTATTAGCTGGGTGCTGACACTGTGGGTTGTATTGGGTGCAGGTTGCAAATGAACAACGCCTCAAACTACCTGTTGAGTCATTTTCCGAAGAATGCCGTTCATTCGTCGATCAGGTACGACGGGCGATGCCGTATTCATTCTTCTTAGCACAAGTAACCTGACAGTTTTGGCGATTTGCAGTGCGTTTTGATTGATCCAGAAGAAAGACCATCGGCGGAAGATCTGCTTCAGCATCCGTTTATTCGCAAGTACACAGCTGAAGAAACACTAGGCGAGGTGAGGTGCCAGTCTCGTGGAACAATGCGGTGGGTCATTCTGACAGAAAATTGTGTCCATTTGTGTGGTACTATAGTGGACATCATTCATCGATAGAATCCAGCTGTGCGAAGAGCGCGGCAGTGAGCTGGAATCACTAGGTGATGCAGTGTATCGGCACATGTACGAGCACGCAGTGAAATTTTCGCATCTGCCCCAGGTACTTGTGCCCGTTTATTGACCAGTTGGCGAGGGGATGCCTAATGACTCACCTTCGGTCTTCTGTGTGTACGCAGTCGGACTACGGCGTCTCATTCGTGTCACAAGCAACCCCAACGTTTTCTCGACGAGAAATCTCTCTGCAGCCAGTGCAAATGAGGTGCCGTAGTTGCAATGTGGCACGCATAGTGAAGGTCTGTGCTTCTTACAAGCCATGTTGTGGGATTTGTGTTGTGCTTATGTAGTCTTCAGCTAGGCCTAGCGAACTACTTAAACTTGCCTGTGCACATGGTTTATGAAAAGTTCGAAGAGGTAGGTGCCGATGACCAGGTCTGATCGGTGGGCCCAGTCGTTGACTAACTCCACGAATCCTTCCATCACAGAAACGCTGCTTCTACAGCGACAAGTTGCTGGAAGATTATTGCTACTCTCCGCAAAGCTGGACGGCGTCTCCTGGAATCTCGCGGCGTCAGCAATTTGGGATCGGTACAGATAGCCCGCAGCGTACGCCAAGCGAGAGGGGTTCGTTTTGGCGAAAGCTACAGGAGAGCATGGCAAAGCTTGGCCACAGTAGGCGCAGAAAGGAACGACAGCGGGGGCGCTCCTCGGCGGCGATATAGTTTCGACGCGTTGTACAGCACAAATTCGATTTGCCACGAGATAATTCCAAGTAATGCAAAAGCTCCCAGCTATGAACGCTAGCTCTTCGCCGGGGTCTTAACTTGCGTCGGCCGGATTAGCTTGCGTTGTCACTTTCACAGTATCGCTGGGATGCAGCTTCGCAATAGTTTCGCACGGGCCGGCGAACAGCTCCAGCCCTTTGGCGTGGTAGAAGGCGTGGGAGCGAGCCAACTCGCTCACGATTTTCTGGCACCATTCCACCTCGCATCAGCCGCAGGATACAGGACCGATAAAAGGGGGCGAGACGTACCTTCATCTTCTGGATCCGATAGCGGTCAAAGTTCTCCATGTGAGAGTCGAGCAGCGCATTTACGTTCTCCACTCGCCGCTTCTGGTCCGACAGCATCCGCAGCTTCTTCTCCTTCTCCTTGGCGGAGCTCCCTCGCTGCAGTCACAGCAGTGGTATACTCAGTATCTAAGGCACCACTGCACAGGCAGCAGTTGCTTCCACTCACCCTCAGCTCGTCGTACTCCTTCTGCAGCTTGGCCTCGATCTTGATGGCCTTCTCCCGGTCCTCCAGCAGCCTCTGCACGGCAGCACAGTCAGTCAGAGCTGCCCGTCTTCCTCCTCCTCCTCCTCCGCCCTTCACCGGACGGAGCGCGCACCTTCATGGGCACGATGGCCCAGTCCTGGATCTGCGTAACCACTTGCAGGATCTCCGTCTCGGGGCGCAGCAGCATCACGTCGTGGCTCTCGGTCGCCAGCTTGTGGCCGCACTCGCCCAGACTGCCCAGGCACTGGGCCAGGGGCGCGCACTCCTCCTGCGCCGCGATGTCCTCGAGGCTCCTGGCGAAGGCGCCCAGAAACGCCTCCTGCTCCTCGCGCGCCTTCATCATCTTGGCCACCAGCTCCTCCAGCGCGCGCCCGTTGCGCTCCATGAACTGCAGCTGCGCCTGCAGACTCCGCCCGCGCTGCTCCATTGTCGTCGATGCCTGGTCGACAGACAACTTCAAGATACGCGCCACACAAACTGTACACAAATCCCAAATGTGGTGTAGAAACGATGTGGCACGGCGCCATTGGGGGCGCCTCCATTAGCTTTCTATCATCTAGCTGCCGCTGTTGCCTGTAGCGCCGGGTGCCGACGCCCCCCACCCCGCCGAGCAGCCATGCGCATCATGATCAAGGGCGGCGTGTGGAAGAACACGGAGGACGAGATCCTCAAGGCGGCCGTCATGAAGTACGGCATGAACCAGTGGGCGCGCGTGGCGTCGCTGCTGTCGCGCAAGTCGGCCAAGCAGTGCAAGGCGCGCTGGTACGAGTGGCTGGACCCGAGCATCAAGAAGACGGAGTGGAGCCGCGAGGAGGAGGAGAAGCTGCTGCACCTGGCCAAGCTCATGCCCTCGCAGTGGCGCACCATCGCGCCCATCGTGGGGCGCACGGCCGCGCAGTGCATGGAGCACTACGAGCGGCTGCTGGACGCGGCGCAGCAGAAGGAGGGCGTGGAGGTGAGCGACGACCCGCGGCGGCTGCGCCCCGGAGAGATCGACCCCAACCCGGAGAACAAACCGGCGCGGCCCGACCCCGTGGACATGGACGAAGACGAGAAGGAGATGCTGTCCGAGGCGCGGGCGCGTCTGGCTAACACCAAGGGCAAGAAGGCCAAGCGCAAGGCGCGCGAGAAGCAGCTGGAGGAGGCGCGACGCCTCGCTGCGCTGCAGAAGAAGCGCGAGCTCAAGGCGGCCGGCATCATGTCCTCCAACCCCCGGGTCAACATGAACAACACCAAGGGCAAGAAGGCCAAGCGCAAGGCGCGCGAGAAGCAGCTGGAGGAGGCGCGGCGCCTCGCTGCGTTGCAGAAGAAGCGCGAGCTCAAGGCGGCCGGCATCATGTCCTCCAACCCCCGGGTCAACATGAAGAAGCGCAAGTTCATCGACTACGCGAGCGAGATCCCGTTCGAGAAGAAGGCGCCCGCGGGCTTCTACGACGTCAGCGAGGAGAAGCGCATCTCGAGCAAGGGGCTCGACCCCAAGAAGGCGGCGCTGCAGCTGGACAAGCTGGAGGGCGTGCGACGCGACGCTCAGGAGAAGAAGGAGCGCAAGCAGGATGCCAAGCGGCAGAAGTCGCTCATGAAGTCCAACTTGCCCCAGGTGATTGCCGCCGTGAACGAGAAGAACGACCCGATCAACGCCATCAAGCGCACCCCGCTCGAGCTGCCTGCGCCCGTGGTCTCGAACGATGAGCTGAGCGACCTCGCCAAGCTGGGCATGCACGCTACCCATGCAGCCGCCCTTGCGCTCGAGAATGGATCAGCGACTGAGACGCGCGCGCTCATGGGCGACTACAGTGCTACACCACTGCGCTCTGTTCATGGAGGCACGACAGCTACGCCGTCTAGCCGTGATGTGCACGACAACATCATGCAGGAAACAGCTAATCTGCTCGCCATGAGGAACAGCGCCACGCCGCTGCTGGGAGGTGAAAATGTGGAGCTTTACGAAGGAACAGGCTACGCAGGCGCGACTCCATCGCGGACACCTTCATCGGCTGTGGCTGGTGCTGTCGATGACAAGACTCCGATGTCTGCTACGCGTACGCCGTTGCGTGATGAGCTAGGCATTAACCCTGGACAACTCTATGGCACGGAGACTGAGAGCGCTAAAGCTGAAAAGGCCCGAACGAAGCGGCTGGCGGCCAGCCTTCGTAAGGGCTTTGACAGCCTGCCGGCACCGCAGAATGAGTACGAGATTAACATTCCGGAGAAAGAGGAGGCTGATGATGGGCATACCGCCTCTATGAAAGAAGAGGATGCTGGAGAGCGAGAAGCCCGCGAGAAGCAACAGCGCGAGTTGGAGAGAGAGCGTGAGCTCAAGCGGCGGTCGACGGCTGTACAGAAGAATCTTCCTCGTCCTTCAAAGGTGAAAAAGGTGCTGATTCACAGCGCGCTGAAGGATGTTGCCGACGAAATGTACCGCATGCTGGAGCACGATCTCGCTAAATACCCGGTAGATGACGGCAAGAAGAAAAGCAAGAAACGGAAGAAAACATCGAGCTCCGTTGCAATGCCGACCCTCCAGCAGTTCTCAGACAGTGACATGGAACGTGCGCGGCAAATGGTTCAAATCGAGGCCAGCCTGAGTGGGGTGGATGATGTGTGGAAATCCCAAGATGCCGCAACGATCAGTGCGAAGTGGAAGGAGATTCAAACACGCTATCTAAGCAAAGCTACCGGAGAAGAAAAGAGTGACGGGGTGTCTTTCCAATTCGCTACATCTGAGGAGGACAAGTTGCGTGCCGTGCAAGCTCGCTTTGCTGAGCTAAAGGAAATGGAACAGCTCCTGACCAAGCGCGCCCAGAAGCTGGACGAGCGAGCGCGGGTCGTCAATGGCGGGTTCCGCCGGCGCTGTGAGAAGGGATTGGAGCTGTTGCGTGATCACATGACTGAGCTTCAGAACGCGACGCGGAACAGCTTCTGACCAAGCGCGCCCAGAAGCTGGACGAGCGAGCGCGGGTCGTCAATGGCGGGTTCCACCGGCGCTGTGAGAAGGGATTGGAGCTGTTGCGTGATCACATGACTGAGCTTCAGAACGCGACGATTGAGCAGGCATGCTTCGAGAGTCTCTCGAGCCTCGAGACCCAGGCCCTCCAAAGCCGTATGGTTCGGTTGGCGAACGAGGTGAATTCACAGCAGCTGATCGAGGTAAAATTGCAGAAGCAGTACGCAGCACTGGTCCAGGAGCAGCAGTAGTGTCATTGCGCAGTTGTAGAAGATTCTCCTTTGCCTACAAATATCAAAATCCCATGGCACTACAGAAGTCCAAGTTCCGGTTAATCTATTTCTTCTGCGTGATATCTGTTACCTCACCACAGCTTAATTGTCGTCGTCGTCACAAAACAGCACGGTCTTGGCAGACGGAGACGCACTCCGCCCGATCCGCAGATTTTCGAGCGAGTACTTGCGGTGCATGAGGCTGACCAGAGTTTTGAGCTCGTGCCACTTCGCTGACATCGTGGACTTGTGCGCGTCTGCTAGTTGGTCAAGCTTGCCCAGCATAATTTTCATCTCTTTTGCCGTAAGAATATTGAGGAACGCCTGAAGAGCTAGGTCCATGAGCGCCACCTTCTTGCACAGCAAATCGAACGGTGGGGTGGTTTTCGATGCCTTGCCATTCTTGCGAGTCTCGACGTATTTGTTCGTCAGGTCCTCCACAATGCCGGCGACGATGTCCACAACGAGACCACTCTGAATCGGAAACTTTAGCGGTCTCTCCGAACTCGCCTACACATTTCAAGACACAAGTAAACCGATCATTTTTGTAAAAAAAACAACAGATAATGTACCAGCAATGGCAGTACGACGTACCCCTTCCGCTGACTTTTTGTCGATCCGATGCTGTAAAACGTAGATCGCTAATCCAGTCGTGAGTTGCGTGCCGCGCATCGTGCGCGGAAGTCGACGTGCGACCGCCAACCAGCCCGCTGCCGAGTCAAACAATCCTTCGTTAGCCCCAGCAATGCGGAGAACAAGCTGCGGCGCCCACTCTCTCCGCCACTCAGCACGCGGGAACACATCTAGGAGCTCCTCGATGCAAATGGTGGCCAGGTCGACGATACTTGCGTGGATATCGCTCTCGAACTGCATGCGAAGAAAGAACATCGTGAAGCTGAATGCGTCGTAGCCCTCGAGCTTCAGCATCTTGGACCTCAAGCAGATGACCAGATACATCAGTACGTAGTGCATGTTGAGGGTCGGGAAGGGCAGCGCTCGGGATTTCTTTGACGAGGGCGGAGTAACAGGGATTTTGCTTTTCACGCTCATAGACCTCTTGCTGTCCTGGAAGCCATAGGCACGGAACGCGTTCAGGAAATCGTAGATGGACGGTTTCCACTCCGTTTCGATGGGAGGAACATCGTCGCCGAACGTCGAGCGGAAATCTTCAATCGGGTGCGCGTAGCACGCGACGGGCAAAGCCGAACTTAAACTTGGAACGTACGCCTTCTTCGCGGAGCTCATGACAAGAAACAGGTTGCTGAAGCACCCGCTTACCACGTGGCTGTCGCTGTGAGTTGACACTACCCAAGCAAACAAGCTCTGGTTAGAAATAAAACATCCTCTAAGCCCCCATTGTTCCACATGAACGTACTTGTCATAAATAACCAGGATCCGATCTTGGGCGGCAGCAGAATCGGGGTCATCGCCGAGCCTCTGGTGGTCGATTCTGCCTGGCGCTTGAGCATGCATCGAATCAAAATTGCCTTGGCCCACAGCAGTCCGCTGAGCTCTGCGTCGTCCGTGGACTGCATGGTCTCGTACACGAGCTTCAGGTCTCCCTGCAGCTCGGTTTCCGTGGCCTTGTACGTGCGGTACGGCAGCGGCTGCATCCGAAGCGCAACCACGAAACACACCTCAGTTAACCTCCCTTCGCTCTCAAGCAGGAACAACAGCAACTCCGCCACCCACCTCTGTCATGGGCGTGAACACGTAGCCGAACTTCTCCTCGGCCACCGTCACCTCCGAGCCCGAGAAGAGGTAGTTGTCGCCCGAGAGCGCTGACATGTTGCTGGCCATGTGTGTCATGAGCTTCCCCATGGACGAGGAGCCGCCCTCCGCCGCGTCCTTGGCCGCCGCCTCGCTCTCCTCGCGCAGCTTCTGCAGCTTCCGCTCGCGGTTCTGGCGCTTGCGCTTCTCCGCCAGGTCGTTGCTCAGCAGCGCGTCCAGACTCGTGAACTCGGCCAGGATGGCGCTGGCCTTCTGCCTCTTGCCGCCGCGCCCGCGCCGCGAGTCGCTCACCAGCTCCTTCTCGTCGTCCGAGGACGAAGACTCGGACGACGCGCGGCGCCGCTTGCGGGCGGCGGCGGCCGGAGCCTTGCGCGACGGAGCCGTTCGTGCCATTCCTGTGTTGTGCTGTGGGTCCGCTATAATCTGGGCGGTAGTTTGGGCCAATCAGTGTAATCAGGGAGTGGTCTTTGCGCCAATCAAAGTGGTGCTGAATTATGGCCAATTGCAGTGGCGCATACTGTCCATCGCCGAAGGACAAAAGCGAAACGTTGAAGAAGCGGATCCGAAATCCGGAGTTCGGACCAAACGGGTCCTTGACGGCGGTTGTCATCAGCAACAACCACACCGGGACTCTCGCATTCGCTGGCACGAATGCTGCCAGCTTCTCTGCTGCAGATCCAGGCCCGGCCACACCAGAAACAGCGCAAACCTTGAAGGTGCGCTGATCCATGAATCATGACCGCCTCGCGTTCAGAGAGTGCTCCAGAGAGTGCTGGGCCAGCAGCACTCTCTGCAATTCACATCTGCGATGGCTTAGAGCCTAAGTTAGACGTATACGTGCGCTGCGCACGGTGCGCATACCCACCCCCAACGGTACCAGACTTCATGACAAACGGCGCCCCAGGAAATAGCAACGACGACCGTGAGGAGGGGGCTTCTGCTTTGGCCCGCCCGGCTTGTGTGCCCCATTTGCGACCGAGATCGGCCGGACGGCGCGAACGCAGGCAAAGCCCAACACGGCGATCACGACTCGGGATGCAAGGGCCTCGTCGTCGAAGTCTCGTTGCTGCACGCGGCGGCAGCCACTTGCTCATTCCTCCTCCTGTGAAACGCATATCTTTTTCGTGAGTGAGTGAGTGAGTGAGTGAGTGAGTGAGTGAGTGAGTGTGAATCGCCAGGGCCACGCGCACGTGTCCTGTCCTGCGAAATGCTGCTACGGCGAGCAGGATGCAAGTCTCAAGTTGCAGCTACAGTATTACATTGAGGTAGGTTTACATAGAAGAGACGGAATACCTAATCTGGTAGTGAAAAGAGGGTTAAGTAGTAAGCTGCCGACCGTGCCTCATCTCGAACAAGATATTTATGCAGAGCACAATACTGTGTGGCCACTTGCTGCATCAACAGTGCTCCTGATGAAGTTGATAGCTATCGTAGCAGGGAATACGTTAATATAAAAATTGGGCGTCTACATAGTATTCCGTGTTTTGTTAATTTTTTCCCAACAAAAAGCGAAGTTGCTACTATAAGCCTGTCGCAGTCGGGTACTCATTATTGAGCGCTATGCCTACGCGTATCATAAGCCGTGTTCACTATCGCATGCCCCAGATTCGCCGCGCTTCTGTAAGGGCACGACTTATTACGTGCAGCGATGTTCGCTTGACAAGATTGTGTAAATCCCTTTTCATTTGAGCGACAGCGTACTTCCTAACCCACCGCTCCCGTTCCACCCGGATGGAGACCCCGACAAGAGCTCCCAGACAATACTGTGCTCCTTCACTACCAACGACATTGTACCGGCACCTTGGGCAACCTAAACATTATCCGTGCAATTTGCACGGATAATGAGGCCATTGCACTGCAATGGCCTCGCTAACTCTGAGGTCGTGAGGACAAAAATCCTCAAGTTTCTAGTAATTTTTGCACTTTTTGCACTCAGTCTGTGTGACCGCGCGCACGGCTATGGCCGTCGGCGCTGCTTCGATTTTTGCGTGTTCGCTTGCTGATTGGCGGAAATCGCGGTGGCTTCACTCGCCGCGATTGGCCAAGCGATCCGCGGAACAAAAATGCGATTGAAGATCGCGATCGTCTGGTCCGGCCGAGTCATTGCGATCATCTTGCAGGCCGCGCGCTCGCCTCGCCTCGCTGCCTGCCCGTCGGTCACTGCACTGCCGCCGTGAGAGCCCGCGCGCGCTTCAGCCTGTGCCGCGTGGATTTGCGCGCCTTGAAACGCCGTCGCCTCAATCCCCCGCCCGCTTGCCGCCCATTCCTAGTGGCCGCGCCTCTGCCCGTCTGCAGACACCCGAGAAACGAAACCCCCCTCCGCCTCCGCGCGAAACCACCGACGGAGACCGAGATCCTCCGAGAGAGCGAGAGAAGGAGAGCAGCGCCCGATCCCCGGACGAGTCGTCGTCGACAGCAGCGCCGCCACCTCCAGCGAGAGATCTTGTTTCCAGGCCAGCAGGGCACCCCCGCGCTTCTGTATGACGCAAGCGATGGACGTCGCAGCAGCAGGGGAAGAGCCCCGCGTGGGAGCGCTCACCAGGCTCAAGCACAACACGACCGCTGGGCTCGAGGTCAACATGGCCGAACCCTCGACCCACGAGGCCGACGCCGAGTGGGGGCAGGTCTTCTCGGCCGGGGAGAGCGCCCGCAGCTTCGTGGAAGGTAAGGGGTCTATCTAGACTGCCGCATTGCAGGAGCCAAACACACGGGTTATTGAGTGCACATCTTGATGGTGGTGGTTGATGCAGCCGAGGTGATCTCCGCCATCGAGTACGACCGCTCGGGAGACTTCCTCGCCACAGGCAACAAAGGTGGCCGCGTTTCCATCTACTGCCGCCACGGGAATCCAGCATCGGTCAGTCGCGGCTGTTGGTTGATGTATTGGATCGCAGACTGTCTTCTAACCGTCTTCTCGTCAATTAGAACCAGAGCATGTTTAGCAGCGGCTCCAATGACCCGCAGTACCAGCTCTACACCGAGTTCCAGAGCCACAACGCCGAGTTCGACTACCTCAAGAGCCTCGAGATCGAGGAAAAAATCAACCAGATCAAGTGGTGCCGACCGTCCAACGGGTCCCAGTGCTTGCTATCGACGAATGACAAGACCATCAAACTGTGGAAGATCCACGAGCGCAGTGTGCGTGAGGTCACGACGTTCAACGAGCAAGGCCTCGCCCACGTACCGCGGGCGAATATTACGCCGGCACTCATTCGTCTGCCGCAAACGCATGTTCGCGGCCACGTGACAACATCCACCGCAAAGCGCGTCTACGCGAACGCGCACACGTACCACATCAACTCGATCGCGATCAACAGCGACGGAGAGACATTCATGTCGGCGGACGACCTGCGCGTGAACCTGTGGAGTTTAGGAAACTCGGACCAAAGCTTCAGTACGTTGTTGTGGCTGTTTCCTACCGAATGTGCAAGATGCAAGCTAACTCAATCGTTTGCATACTGTACAAATGTGGATAGACATTGTGGACATCAAACCAGCGAACATGGAGGAGCTCACGGAGGTTATCACGGCTGCGGACTTCCACCCAACACACTGCAACACGATGATGTACAGCACAAGTCGTGGGTCCATCAAGCTTGGGGACATGCGCCAGGCAGCGCTGTGCGACTCGTACTCCCAAGGTACGCATCGCCCAGAGCACGTTTTGTGTATTGCTGTGGCCTTGCTCAGTTAGCACTAACTCGATGGAAAACAGTGTTTGAAGAGCAGGAGGACCCCGAGGCACGAAGCTTCTTCTCTGAAATCATTGCCTCCATCTCGGACATCAAGTTTTCTCCGGACGGTCGCTACATTATTGCGCGCGACTTCCTAACATTGAAAGTCTGGGACATTAACATGAACTCGCGTCCTGTCCAAACAATCAACGTAAGTTGTCGGGGTATTTGCATTTTGCGTTTTCTTGAGTGAGTCACGTATTATCTTTTGTGGTTAGATTCACGAACACCTTCGTCCACGGTTGGGAGATCTGTACGAGAGCGACTGTATCTTCGACAAGTTCGAGTGCGCGGTTAGCGGGGACGGCAACAACTTCATCACGGGCTCGTACAACAGCGAGTTCCATATTTATGACCGCTATGGGCGCGCCGACATTTCGATCACCCCGCGCACTGCGCGTGTGAGTCGTCGCCACTCAATGCCGCAGCGAGGCCTCGCGCAGCAGATCGCCGCAATGCCCGCTCCCGGCGACCCAGACGCGCTGGATTTCTCGAAGAAGATCTTGCAGACCAGCTGGCACCCGTCACTGAACGAGGTGGCCGTCTCCATTCGCAACAGCCTCTTCGTATATGCTTCGTAAGTGCTTTGGATACAGTGTCGCGAAAGAGAAAATCATGGGAATCTCCGGCGGTAAGAGAACACAGCACCAGACATTGAGTGGGCAAGCTGCTGAAGCGCGATCTCGAATGAATCCAACCACAAACACGATATTTGTCATTGGAAGTGATCGAGTATTGCGAAAGTGTATCGAGGGAAATATCACGAACAAGTATATCAACAACAAATCGGTTCTTCGAAGTCTTCGCTAGTTACTATCTTGGCTAACCCGAGTGAGTGGTGATACAAGTACATGTATAGCATCTTTGCTGCTTGCACATTGCACATGTATATATTATCGTCGATCCGTTCTCGGTAGTCGTAAAAAACACGAGCACCGAAATATCAGGCGCCACTCTCATCTAGGTGCTGTAGTTTTTGATACGATTGTAAAGTAAGGATCAACCGCGATGCAATGCGGTGTCATGATAAGTTCGAAGATCCGTCGTGGGCAGAATTTCTCAATTGAAGCGAGTATTTGTTTTCCTGGCTCTTGTCAGCATGGAGCCCCCACCAGTTTTTTTGTTCACATGAGCCAGCGATGTTTCTTTCTCTACAAAAGCGTGCCGAGTGTCAATCAGTGCATGTTAGGTTTTCAGCTCCTAATCCATAAGCGTCGGTGAATTATCCCCCCCCCCCCCCCCCCCCGGTAGCCTGGCAGGGGATTTGTCGTAAGCGAGCGGGTCTACCATAGACACATCACGGTTATTTTGTAGTGACCTGTACACAACGCTTCAACAACGATGACAATGCTCAGAGCCTCATTCATCATATTGGCGACTTATATCGGATGCTGTTCCTCGTGTGATCTTTTCGTTTCTCGGTTATGTCAGGATCGCTTTGAACTCGTCGAATTCGATCTCGCCGCTACCATCCACGTCCAGTTTGTTGATCATCTCCTCGATGTTGATAGTCAGCCCGAAGTCGCCCTTGATGATTTTCACTAGTGTCTCTTTGCGCACAAATCCGCTTTTGTCGGGCTTGCCACCGCAAGCAACAAACGCGTCAACTGCGAGAATAAAAGTGTGAGTGCGAGTGGTACATGTGCAATAGCAAACAAATTATACGCACTCATATCGCTGTCGTCTTCGAACATGGCGGCTCGATCTTTTTGGTTGTCAATCACCTGTAAGAATTCAGCGAAGTCTAGCGCAGCCACAGCAAATACACAGTTAGACCCAAGTCAATGCAAATTGAAGTTCAGGGGTCACTGACCGATAGCGCCACTCATATCCTCGTCCACCTCGCTGATCATCTGAAACAATTCTTCCTCAGTGGGTTGTTGTCCCATTGCTACATTGAACAGGGAGCGGGGTCGGAAAACGCCATGAGGGGGACCAAGGCACGAGCAAAAATTTTCTACCTTCCAGCACTTGGCGCAACTCCCACACATCGATTGTGCCACTCCTGCACCATACTCATGGATCAGAGAGCTATCAAAGTCTGCCCAATTGCAAATGCACTCACCGGTCCTTGTCGAAAGCTAGGAACGCTTCGCGACAAGCGTCGATCTCGTCTTGGGCTAGCACCATCGTTGCTTCACCGTGGAAGACGAGAAGTTCCTCGTGTCGTGTACGACTCTTCACAAAACAGTGAAAACTAAAAATGACTCGGAGCTGAGATCGTTGGTAAGTTGGTGAAAAGTGTTGTTCAAAGCCAAGCTTCCATTCAAATATTCATCAGCTTCGCCACCAACACCAACAGTGGGAGGGAACATCGATCTGGGCGCCATGACTAAATGGAGCGGGCTCCGAGCACTTGCTGCGGCTGAAGCCCGATGGGAATGATGTTGTGCAACAAATAGTTTTCATTGTTGGCCTCGACGTGCGCCAGATCGTACTTGTAGTTGATCATCATGCCAGCGCTTTGAGCGAGACCCTGATATCGACAAGGCACGGAAGTAAGATTACGGGCAGAACAGTATGTGGATATAATGACGCATCAGTTGGCGACCCACCTTCTTGGACAGATCGGCCAGCCAGTTGATCCGCTCGAATATGGCGCCATTTCGAACGTGGAAGTTCGTGACCGGGTCCAACGCCTTTCCGCGCTTCTTTTCGTGGTAAATGTAGCGCGCACCAAGCCTCAGCACTATGGGCTTTAACGCTGTCACCAGACTTGGATCTTCACTCCAGTCGTCAATGGTGAGAGCATCCAAAACAACCCCCACGGCGGTCGAATCTGGTTGGGAAGCGATTCCACGCTCTTCCAAAACATCGATCAGGACATCCAGCTCGAGAGGTGATACCAACGACTCGTCCGTTTTGTACCGCTGGGTTTCGAGCCACGGCATAAATTGAGGCAGAGGGCTCAGAGTCGCAAATGTCTTCAGGTGCGGGTACTCCGTCTTCAGCGCTTTGGCAACCTCTTTGATGAGAAAGTTGCCTAGATCCACACCCTTGCAGTCCAGGCGCCAGTTAGTTAGTACCCTGCTATATCCTACACGTATACGTTGCTTTCAAACGCAGTAGAGCCTACCGAGAGTCCCTTCTGCGTTGACGAGATGGAGTAAAAGATTGCAGCTTTCGCCTGAGATGCTTCTGCCAATTGCTCCGTCTCATCGCGAATAGATTGCATACTGGAGGCGATCTCTTGCATCAGTGCTACATGCACAAACACTAAGGGCTCATCTGGAATACTTCACACCCACAAACGCCGACATATTAGTCTTGTAAATATGACTACCTGTGACTGCGAGCTTCTTACCTCGGATGGAAAAATGCAAAGCACCGCCGTCCATTGCCTGGCAGCATAGAAATATTTAGTTGAGGTGGCGACTGCTGCGGAAGCTAAGGAATGTGCAGTGTACCTAGGCGTCGTTTTAGCTCGGCGATTGTGCCAACTGGGTGCACCGCTTCATAGCGAATTATTTTCTCCAGTAGCTGGCCAGGAGAGTGCTCGTACGTCACACGCTCCAGCTTCAGGAAGCCAACACTAAACCACGATGCTAGAAATTGCTACTCAAAAGACACACAATTAGTAAGTAAAAAAAAGTAAGACATCGATCTCAAAGGTCCACGTGGTTAACTCACTTTCAAGCTCGCGTCAAGAGAGCGAAGCGCAGGAATCTCCGCATGGGTCGCATTCTTGCGCAGCACTCGAAGCAGGTCCGCTCGCAACTGCACCAAAAACAGCATTCCATTTTCTCGTTGCGACAAGATTTGCTGGAAGAAGGTCTACCAGCATTGTCATTGCCACCGCAGACACTCAGTAAGCTTTTCCGACAAAAAATAGCACTCCCTGGCACTTGCATTTACCTCTTACCTCATATAGTGGCGATAGCGCATTCCGCAGATTGCGGAAGGTGCGCAGATACCTTTCGACGTTCTCGTGCTCCCAATTAATCGCCCCGCTACGGGCGTCCTTCACATTGACCAGGTTCTGGTCGAACTGAGCGGCACTCTGCAGGGCCTATTTGCCATCAAAAAACATTCAATAGTGAGCCACGCCAGACGGCAGACCAAAGTGGCTGCTCCGAGCTCACCACAGCCGGGTCGATGTGCAGGTCCTGCGCCAGGATGAGCAGGAACTGCTTCTTCTCGTCGATGTCCATGCCCCTGTACGTCGTGCAGAGGCTCTGGATCACCACCTGCGGCACGAAGTCTGCCCCCACACAGCCGCACAGTTAGATGCTTCCACCCTTCGCCCTCTTAGACTGTGGACGCACCGCCAGTGTTGGCCTTGGTCTTGACCACCTCCTGGATCAGCTTGGACAGCTTCCGCTGCGCCGCGGGGCTGCTCAGGTCGATGCTGCGCAGGAAGGAGGACTGCTGGCGCTGGTGGGCCGAGTCCGTCTTGGCGTCTCCGCCGCCGCCGCCGCCGCTGCTGCTGCTGCTGCTGCTGGTGGAGCACAGCGCGCGCTGGCACTGACGCTGGCCTTGCAGCACCCGTCGGGGAGACGCCTCGGCTGCCAGAGATCGGTTCACATGGCGACGCAGCGCGCCTCGCGCCGCCCAGAGGCCGCGCATCGAAGCCATCGTCCGCTCCTCTCTTCAATTTCAATATGGGACACATACTGCCCCCGTGTCCGACATCATTCGTCTTGTTTGGTGTGCGTTACACATTTACACCTAGTCTAGATCATTTCCGCATCGCCAAATAGCTGCGTAGCTCCTCGTTCCGCTCTCCTCGTCTCGCTCTCTCTCGATGATGCTGCGCGGCGGAGTGAGGTACTTGTGCGTGTTTCGAGGCGCGGCGCAGTGCGGCGTCGACTCCGGCAGACGCGCGCGCGCTCTGGGCGTGCGGTCGCTGTGCTCCAGCGTCGTCTCGTCCTCGTCCTCCTGTTCGTCCCCATCCTGGCCTCGCAAAGCCCCGCGACCTACTGGGGCTGCCGCCGCTGCGTCGCGCCGCCTGCTTGGCTTCCCATCGTCGTTTGCTGTTGCGTGCGGCTCTAACTGTGGCGTGGTGCGCCTCTGGTCCAGTGGCAGAGCGTCCAAGGACTCGCAGGAGACGTCGCCACTCACGGGCGGGGACACGGCGTCTTCGTCTTCCTCTGCTTCGACGCCTGTCAAGGTGCGGCCTTGTTGACTGTCTGTCTGCGCAGTCCTACATACAATGACAGTGTTTATGCGTTGTTGCAGGGCGGGAGTGAGGCGGAGAAGGAGCTGGAGCAGCCTCTAGAGGAGCTGCAGCCGCAGTCGTGGCGCCAGCGAGCCAAGACTTTCGCCATCGAGTACGGCCGCGTGGGCATCTGCACGCACATTGTGCTTTCGCTGCTGTCGTTCTCCGTCATCTACGCGGGCGTCTCGAGTGGGGTGGACGTGACGGCCATTCTGGACTCAGTGGGCTTATCCTCGTCGGTGAGTGACTCGACGACCAACTCGGCCGGGTCCTTGCTCATCGCCTACACACTGTACAAGGTGCTGGCCCCTGTCCGGTGGCCGCTGACGTTTGCTGTCACGCCGGTGGTGCTGCGGGCGCTGCGTCGCAGAGGATACATGCTGGCTTCAACCAACGCGTCCTCCAGTCCACCGCCACCTCCTCCCCAGTAGCTTATATGAAATAAAGATGCTCTGAATCGACTACTTAGTAGAAGCTGTTCGTCCGTTAGATTTAGCGTCAATCACACGCGTTACCTGGTGCTCTTGCCGTCTTGCGAGACTTCTAACTCTCTGGGTTGCGGGTACATGTACTGCAACCTCTGCTGCGTCACTGCTAATAACACGCCAATGTTGCCTGCGGCTGTCGCTTAGCTCGTCTGCTGCACGTGCTCCTCAAACACGGGGCGAGCCGCCTTGATGTTCAGGTGAATCGTCGCCGGTTCTACTCCAGCGGATAACACGAAATAGGTGGCGATTGTTAGCAACAACGAAGCCCTTCAGCCATAAACCGGCGTTATGCAGGTACTTACGGATTGAGTCGTCAGACATGATGACCATTATGTACGTGTTCGCGGTGAAGAAATCGATGAAAGCCGTGAAGTTGGAGTTGCGCACCTCCATGCCCTGGAACTGCGCCTGGGTCTTGCTGCAGCTCAGCTTGAACTGCTTGATAATGTTGCTGATCTTTTCAAAGCGGTGAATGTCTCGGTGGTTCGTGTGCGTAGCGTGCGAGATCACGAGGAACGTCGCGCGCTCAAACAGCACCACTTCGTCAGCGCTGCAGATGGAGCAAAAGCTGTTCAGGTGCTTCTCCAGGTCCTGCATGTTCGGGATCAGCGAGTACACGATGGAGGACCACGCGCGGTACAGCGTTTCGTCCCAGATGGACGTGCCAAAGCACACCGTAGGGAGTTGGCCCGTGCGCGCCAAAATCATCTCCTTCTTTTGGTTGAACACCTGAAGCACCACAAGCAACCCAAGTTCAGCGCCAAGCCCACAATTCACTTCCTAATTTGCAATCGCAACGTACGCGCTCACGCTGGTCCTCGGGGACAAGATCCATCTTGTGAATCAGCACGAACACCTTTGCATTACTCGAGTTCTGGTCGATGGCCTCCAGGCAGCCGTCGAAGTGGGCCATGTCTTTCTGCAAGAATAAAAACGATAGCATTTGGAGCGAACGACGCCATAGATCAGCACAAGCCACTACAGCACTCCCCGGCGCAGCAGCACGATTACGTACGTCGATCTCGCGGCTCTCGATGTCAAACACGTAGATCAGCAGCTCCACACTGCGGAAAATGTGATCACGCTGGCTCTCGAAGTAGTTCTCGTAGAAGGCGTCCTGACTGCAACGCCGAATGCCACAACAGAGACGCATTAGACTCAGCTACAAGATCTTCCTTCAGCTGTAGGGACTCGTCTAGTCGTCGTACCCGCCGCAATCCCACAGATTCAACACCAAGTTCCCCAGGAAACGCACGTGCGAGTGCTCCACGTCCACTGCAGCCCCGCAACAACCAACAGCAGTTGCCACAAATCTGTTAACAAGTCATTGCACACACCTCTCCCTCTCGCCATAGGAACTTCCAGGGCCCCCAACCAAGTTCACGTACGCGTGGGTCCCAGTCGCATCGTGTCGCGTGCTGGTCAATTTAATCCATACAAAAGCAGCATCAATAGACTGCTCTACTTGCCACCCACTGAGAAGGAGCAGCCATAGTACCCAGGTAGTTGGCGAAGATGATGGAGCGCATGGACGTCTTGCCCGAACCGGACTTGCCCATCAGCAGAACCTGCACGGCCACGCAGCACATGACTCAGCGGTTAGTCGACGACGCAGAGAGGACCCAGCGAGGGAGCGGCAGCCGCGAGCCCACGCACTTTCTTCTTCATGGCGACGGCGGCGGCGACTTTGGTCCTCCTGGGTCTTGTCGAGCTTTGCAAAAATCAGAACGGTTCTAAATCTAGAAGGTATGAATCAGACATAAAATATTTGGAAC
>JAIKVH010000088.1:0-22625 GCA_024679275.1 Phytophthora niederhauseri
TGGTTGCGATACCACACGGCGTATGGGGTTACATCGCCGGAAGATGAACAGGACCCAGAATTAGCAGAGTCTGAGGAGAGTGACTCGGAGCAAGGGACGCACGATGAAGCTCTAGCGGGGATTGGGGTGCTCAGCGACAGCGGAGATTATGGCGTCCGCGTCACCAACTGATAACCAATGTCAAAGTGCTAATGCAGTTGGTGAAGCGGATAGTACATACGCACGTGTCCCTGCAGTCCCTCTTGACGAACTTCAGAGTCAATTCCGCGAGCGGGTCCAGAGGCAGTGGAGATACGTCCATACAAACGCGATGGCAATCGCGTTCATGCTGGATCCAGCAACGAATCTGGATGATTTCGTTGGTTCTGATGACGAAAAGGTTGACGATCAAGTTTGTAAGCTGACGATACGTTGCGGACTGATACCCGCTACTGAAGAATCAACTCTGACTGCTGAAATTCTCCGATTTAAAAAATTGAAGCGGCAAGGTGGCGAAGCGCTACGGCAGAAGTATATCGCAACGAATCCTCAAGACTATTGGGGCGCAAAAAGTGTAAAGAGATTTCCTCTTCTGCAGAAGGTGGCCGATGTCGTGTTTGCCATTCCGACTTCTTCAGCAGCAAGCGAGAGGGCATGGAGTATCTTCGATCACATTCACTCAAAGCGGCGGAACAGACTATCGGTGGAAAAGGTTGAAATGCTGGCGTATATCTACATCAACTACGGCACAATCAAGATGGAAGGGATCGATCTTGCACGTCACCAGTCCTGTCCTGAGAGCGTAGATGACGAGTATTAGTTTTTCTTCAATTATATACACGTTTTCTCTGCATCTTGTTTTTGCTTAACTGACGTCCTTCTCTCAGCTACTCGGATTTACTCCGTAACGATTTCTGGGCGCGAACTTGGGCAGCCCCTGCGCTCCCCATGTAGCGTAGATTACATACGCGAGACAGTGTTCCCGGCATTAAATTGCTTCTCACTAATGTAGAAGCCGTATATACTCGATAACATCACCCTGGTTAGTTCCGTGGCCGAAGTGGTAATGAAGGCGAGCAGACGCAATCCATTAGGTCCCTTCGTGATGACAGTGACTTGACCTGCATCGATAGTTGGCTCAGCTCCTGCAGGATGAGCGCGCCCTCGGCGAACTCACGCTTGGCATCCTGGTTGCCGATCGAGACGAGCACCTTCTTCTCCTTGGGCATCTTGATGCCCACGCTCAGCGGCGCCATGAGGTACTCCTCGTGCATGTCCATGCTGAAGAAGGCCACCTCACGATGCGCTGCAAGGCATCCATCTCGATGAGCGAGAGCACGGCTCAGGCCGACGTCTCGAGTAGGTTAAAGTGCTCGGCGTCCAAGTCGGCGCCGGGCGTCATGACTCGCCCATGACGAAGTTAATCTCGCGCTTGGGCAGCGTGTCGTCCTTGATGTCGATGTTGGTCTTGTCAGCGTGGACTGTGTGTGGGTGGAGGACTCGCGCGACGACTTGCACAGTGCGTGCTCACGCGCACGCGCCGATCTCCAGCAGCCGCACTACGGAGCGATTTGGACCGGTGACAACGCGGCCGAGTGGGGCCACCTCCGTTATGCGACCAAGATGCTGCTGTCCATGTCGGTGGCTGGTCTCACGACCGAGTGGGGCCACCTCCGTTATGCGACCAAGATGCTGCTGTCCATGTCGGTGGCTGGTCTCACGTTCGTCGGCGCTGACGTGGGCGGATTCTTCGGCAACCCGTTCACGGAGCTGCTCACGCGATAGAACCAGGCCGCTGCGTACCGGCCATTCTTCCGTGGACACGCGCACCACGACTCGGCTCGTCGTGAACCGTGGGTGTTCGGGGAGCCGACGACGTCGCGCATTCGCGCCGCTATCCGTGAGCGCTACTCGCTGCTGCCATACATCTACACGCTCTTCCACACGTGCAACGCGCTGGTATGCCGGTCATGCGCCCGCTGTGGGCGCACTTCACGCAGGAGCCCCAAAGCTTCAGCGAGGAGGACCAGTACCTGCTCGGCGACATTCTGCTTGTGAAACCGATCGTGGAGGAGGGCGTGGAGGCGGCGCACGTGTTCCTGCCTTCCAATGGAGCGGAGGACAAGACGGTGTGGTAACAGTTGACGGACGGATACAAGCGTTTCTTCGGTGGCAAGACGCACGAGAACGTGCCCGCGCCGCTGGACGCCATCCCCGTGTCCCGGCGCGGCGGCACCATCCTGCGCGCAAGCAGCGCGTGCGCCGCAGCTCGGAGCTGATGCGTGACGACCCGCTGACGCTGGTGGCGGCGCTGGACCAGCACTTCAAGGCCCGCGGCGAGCTCTACGTGGACGACGAGCGCTCGCCGGCCGCGGAGCTGGATGGCGAGGGCACGCTGGTGTCGTTCGAGCTGACCAAGGGCGGCCTGCGCTCGACGGTCGCCGCCGCGACGCCGCAGGGCAAGCGCTAATCGTCGCTCATGTGGGTGGAGCGCATCGAGGTGTACGGCTTCCAGTCCGAGGCCAACCTGCCCAAGCAGGTGCTGGTCGGCGGCGAGCGCGCCGTGGAGTTCCAGTACGATGCCGCCAGCGGCCGCTTAGCGCTGCGCAAGCCGCATGTACTGATCACGGACGACTGGGAGCTCCGCTTCGCGTACGACCAGGCCCTCGAGTGATCTTAGACGAGAACCGAGCTGCGGCGGGGCAGGGACGAGCAATCACCGCCCGGGTGGCAGCGGCGCGTCCAGACGAAGAAGTCCGCACACGAGCTGGAGGGCTTCAAGTCTAAAAGTGTCTGAAAGTATGTACCTCAAGTAAAGAATATTATGTTTATTAGTTTGGAACACTTTTGCATTTTGAACGGAATTTTGGACGTTTTCCCAAAGAATTTTGGACAGTTTAGAACTCGTCCAAAACCATCCCTAGTAGTAGCGTACACCTTTCTTGTGATTTGGATTGTGTAATAGCAAAATGCAAGGAAAGGTACATTTGTAGTAGCGTACACTTCGGCCCTAAGAGGACGAGTGTGCGGTAGAATTGGTATGGAGAGACTACGAGTAGACAGCAACGCACAATTGTAAGTCCATGATAGATCATGACGAACCATACACGTCGTCGGCGTTAACTTAGCGTCGGTTTAAAAGATTATAGTAGACCAGTTTTGCCCTGAGGCCACCGAGGCGTAAGTTTACTCTCATGGATTTCGTGCTTTATTAATTTTATTCGTTCAATTACCTGCTTTACGTGTGCTCTATTACCTTTTTTGCGACTTTGGACAAAAACCACTCCATAAACGATGTCTATATGCTAAATAGTAGCACAACGATCGTCAAATCTGATGGGACCCAATACGCTCCCGTTCTCCTTCATTCTCAGCATTTTTGGGGAATATACACCCTTCACGTCTACAACACCCCTAATCGCTTTGTAGTACGCTACTACCGATTCTCCCTTGTTAAGAACGGCCCTTAGGGGGGGGGGGGGGGGTAACCAGAATTCGTGGAATTGCAACGCAACCGGCGGGCACCGGCGGGCACCGTTGACCACCGTTATACACCGCTTCGCTGTACTGACATATGTACTGTTGACCCCGAGAATAATTGACCAATAGCAACAGCCGACTATTCACAGCCGCATTTTGCACGATCCTCACTGCAGTACGAATCCCTCCGTCACAACAAGCGAGGACAGTAAGTTCTCGCCAAGCACCTGCTGTGAGGCTCCAATGTTCACGCTGTGCGCTCTCAACCGAAGTACGTGTGATATCTATCTACCACTGTGATGCTAACCAAAGAGTTAACATTTTGTGATGTACTGCATGATTTTCATCGTTTCTGCTGCTGCATCAAGTACGTTACTTGTTCGACTATGGCACGACTTATGAACGATGTTATAGCGGGGCTCATGTAGACGCTGTATAACAAGCTTCAGGCTGGCGAGAAGAGCTACGCAGTCTTAGTGCCTATGCCGCCGGCGCACGAGGCCGTAAAGTGGACCAAGAGCAGCAAGACTGTCGTCTTGGGTATCCCCAGCGTCACACCCTACGCCTCAGCATCGGCACTGAGTTTCACACTGCGGATTCCAGACAGCAACAAGCAGCAAACTGTAGCCACCAGTATCGCAGGCGGCAACTCAGTTATGATCTCATCGGCACAACCTGCTACAACCGAGAGCAGCGTGTTCTCGCTAACCTCATCCTGCTAGGCTCCGGTGCCCATGCTGTGGAGGGTAGCAGCGGAAATAATAGTAAGTGTGCCACCTAATTCTGTCCGATAACTAGAGTGGCGTTGAGTTGACATTGTATTGTGTATTTTAAATGTTTTTGCTGCTGCATCTAGTGGGTTCACTGACCGGCTGATGTGCGGCTTGCTGGAGCTGCAAAGAACGACGAAGCTATCGTGGGGTTTGACTGCTGCCGGTACTGTGGTACTTTATGTTTCTATGCTGTCTGGGCCACACTTTCGTTTGGTGGTTCGGCAGCTTTCACACGCTGACCGCTTCTTCGCTTCCGGCTGTGGTAACTGAGAATCTCACGAGTATCGACACTTGTGTCGGAGCGTGTGGACTAGTGGGTCCGCCTTGTAGCGTCGGTGGGCGTGGTACATGTCGAGCTGCATGTCGCTTACCTTTCAGGCGGCAGCGCAGGTTGTCGGCGCTGAGCTTGGTGGCTGAGTTCAATGTGGTGTACACCTGAAGGACCATTGCCCATTTGCCTTTCGTTCTCGGGATTATTGCCGCGTATTGCCGCATTTTCTCTCGTGTTATATCGTCAATAACCTCAACTTCAGCTAGTTCAGTCTGTATTCCTGGAAGCTGCTCGAGTGTTCAAACTACACCTACTTCACGCGCTGATATTGGTTGAGTTATTGGCTAGGGACACAGGAGCTGCGTTGCGCAGGTAGCTGATGTAAGCGCGACGACACTTTCTGACAGGCTGCTTTCGGGGTTGGGCTGCATTGGAGCGGGCGTGTCTGGCACCAGGCGCAGCGGGGCTGCCGTAGTTTTAGCGTCAGAGAAAGAGGTAACAGACTCACAGAGTCTCAGCTTAAAATAGCCCGTTCTAACATACGAGTCCGTACACCTTACGGACTTCAAGATTCAACCCTTAACTCTTAACTGTGTGAATTCTCAAACTGAATGCCTTTCTCTTTAGTGTGGCCAAGCCGCCTATGGTGTAAACGTATCCGGTTCACTGGGGGGGGGGGGGGGTCACACTGCCCGGCTCCGGAATGCTTTGCCGGAAATTCGCCGGAACCGGGGTGTTCACACTGCCGGATCCGGAAAGGGCTAGTCCGGATAATAAGTAAAAAACGGACAGATTTGCCATTTGCATGCCCCTTGCTCAGGACCAGCCCCTATCGCATCCAGCATATCACAAGACCCCAGCACGCAAGAGCAGAAGCCCTCTTTGGTCATGGTTAGCACCCGCGCCTCGAGTGCCTTGCGAGAGACAAGCCAACCCCTGTCGCAGCACACACGGCGCCAAGATCGTTCCGAGCCCTCTTCGGACACCGCTCCAAACGCGTACAGCACTGCGCCTGCCAGCAGCTCGCGCGTTGGCGGAGAGCGAAGCCTTGCCGGCCTCTCTGTACGTTCTTGCGATGCCAACGTAGACTTGATGCCTACGGAAGATGGCTGTACCTCAGCGTTAGGCGTTCACGCTGATTCAAGGGAGACGGAGAGACCTTCCTCGCTGGAGCTACTTCAAGAACAAGGTGCGCTTGTGTGCTGGCAGGACGGAGCTGAGACTGTGTAGGACGAAGGGAATGTGGCTGACATGTTGCTGCTTGTCTGCTGATTTTGGATGATTTCACGTATTGCAGGAGAACCGCACGTGTCAGGAAGTGGCGAGGTCGCTGGTTTAGCACGCCGCGGCTGGAGCGGTGGTGCAGCCGAGTCGAGCGCCGTTGGCACCTTGTGCACCGAGTTGCTGGGCGCACCTACTTGTCCTACAGATTGTGGCAGTGAAGCTCCTGCTGATGTCATCCCCCATAACCGTGAGCTTGTGGTGGAGGATTGTTGTGCTGATGGCGCTGCCCACGCTAGTTTAGCCCAAGCCGCCATCAGCTCCAAGGAACGAGTGATAATTACTATGATGATTTTGAGATACTTTATCCTAATACTGATTAACTCACACCGCGTCTTGTATTATTATTGTAGAGGATTCGCCCCCTTCCTTATCAGAAGAAAGTTGTTCTATTGCTTCTCATGAATAAATTAATAAGCGACACGAAGCCTTTACCAGCTCGCCAAGATCTCTTTCAAATTGTGCAGACATGTTTGCCGTTGATTGCCGAGGAGTTCTCTCGCTGTGGTGTCCCTCGCTCGAAGATCTATCGCAGCATTGAATGGCACACGCAAATATTCACGCCGCAAATGACGCTTGCTGAGTTTCGAGCAACCTTTCGTGTAACGAAGGCATCATTTGCTCGGCTGCTATGGCGCTTGGAGCCGCACATTTCGAAGAAGACCACGAACTTTGGCAAGCCTATTCCGGCACCAGTGCGCCTCGCTGTATTTTTTTATTACGCTGGTCAGGGCTGCTCGCTGCACCAGCTAAGATCTCAGTTTGGTATTGGGAAATCGACAGCGTCGGGAATTATACGCGACGTGTCTAGTGCCATTGTTACCTGGATGGGCAAGCGTGTAGAGTTTCCAACGGGACGTGAAGGACTTTTGAAGCTTGCATGCGCTTCGAAGATGGCTACGGTGTACCAGGGTGCGTGGGCGCTGTAGACGGCTGTCAGATCCCCATTGTGCAGCCTTCGGTGAAGAACAGCAAGAAGTTCTACAACCGCAAAGGGTTTTACCCACTGAATATGAGTGCTGTGGTGGACCGCGACCGTCGCTTTCTGGACATCGACGTGCGGTGGCCTGGATCAGACGGTGACAACCGTGTATTTAGCAACAATGCTGTCGGGCGTGTGCATGGGACGGCATTTTCAGCTGCGGGCGGAAACGAAGGAGCTGGTATGCTTCAGACGGGGTGGTTTGAATACCGCAAAATTCCCTTCTTTCTCCTAGCCGACTCTGCCTACGCCAATTCCAAGCATGTTGTCACCACATACGAGATTGCCGAGACACAGGAGAGCGTTATCGTCGGCAAGTTGAACCGAGAATTAGCTGGGATGCGCTACTGTGTTGAATGTGCTTTCGGAATCGCTAAGGCGCGTTGGAGGGTTCTTTCTAAACCTATGGAGATAGCCAGAAGCAACTTGGAGGACGTGCCTACCGTAGTGAGTGCAGTGTGCATACTGCACAATTTTGTCATTGACGAGCAAGACGCAGTATGGGATGCCGAGCTGGAGCGACAGCATCGAGGCTACTACTTTGCTAATTACCTTGAACTGACAAACGAGTGTGGGCGGTCAGAGACGGAAGTCAATTGTAGCAAGACGCGAGATGCAATTCAAAGTTGGATGCAGTTTAGAGATTCGGTAAGGCCGTCGTAAATCGTGTTAAAAGGAAGCTTAACAAAGAGACTATTCCTGACTTGACAATAGCTCGCGCAGCAAGTCGCGGGTCTTTTGGTTCCTCTTTCTGATGGTGGAAAAACATTTCCCTGTCCCGTGGAGCGATTGCCTCCATTGACTCAACTGTCTTTGTCATCACACCGTTCAACAAATCAGCCAGATCATCTGACCGCGACCGTTTTGAGCCAGTTGAAGCTGCCTTCGTCACATCCTGTGGGACAAGAAGCTCCACTGCTCCGGGTTCAACACCACCAGCAATAGGCTCGACACTAGGATCGTCTTCAAAAATCGCTCCGAGCGCTGCGTAACAATCTTCGGTAAGAGCAACACGCCCCCATTTCCGTAGGATTTCAGACCGTTCTTCCGGCAACATTTCAAACCATGCAGACCTCCCGGTACTCCCAACTAGGGTACCATTGTTGTGGTCACAAATCAGCGAAAAACTTGACTTGAGTGAAGCCATCTTGTCCTCAATAGCCCGCCGTGATCGAGGTCGAAAGTTGTCGTCGGTGACAGCTAAACCCCCTTCTGGACGCGGTGGGACTTTAGCTACAGCCTCCAAAAATTCCTCCACACTTTCAACATCTTGGCCAGTCAACTGGGCTTCACGCGCAGGATGTAAGACCTAAACACCGCTGCTGCAGCATGCTCCGCAGTGTGACCCTCGGGCAACTTCTCGAGAGCCGCAGCTTTCCATGCTGCTGCGAGCAGCAGGACCTCCTCTCTGATTCAGCTCTTTCCTCTTGTTTGACGTTTCGCCGCACCATTTTTCTTGCCGCTGCGAGTAGCCGCCTCACTAGCCGCCTCACTACGCTGTACCTGTTGTTCACCCCCACGAGCCTCCCCAGCCGTTCCTCCTTCGCTTGCGGGCACTTCTGGACCGAGCGTTCTTGTTAGACGACTGAATTCAGACGAAAGCACGTACCCTAACACACTGGACTCTCCACCTCCATCCTCCATCGCGCCACCACACTCGTTGCTTCGGCGTTCATCGACGACCAGTAAACCCGAAATGACAACAACCAACTATCCGATTGACAATTTTGTTGCTTCGGCGTTCATCGACGACCAGTAAACTCGAAGTGACAACAACCAACTATCCGATTGACAATTTTGTCAAAATTTCACACAATATTTGTAAAGCGCTATTGCGAAAATCGGAATAGTTCAGCGTGGACAGTATCCCGGCATACAATAAAAAATCGCCTGGTAATTTCTATTCCGATGCCGCTCAGTGTGAACCCCTCCACTATCTAGCATAGTGAACCCTAGTCATATGCATAATCAGTGGCTCTGAAGCATGTACTAATTCTCCTACTGATTTACGTTAGACAATGTGTACCCACAACGCCTGTGTGTCCCACACTTCGTAACCCTTCGGGTAACTCTCGTATAACCCCGTTACACCCTCCCTCACCAAATCGTGGACACGGGTGTTCACGCTTAACGGTCGACCGCCGAGTCATGTTCCGTCAAGCCCCCTTCTCAAACGAGTCAATCCACATGGCGTGGACGTTTCGGAGAACTTCCTGGCGCAACGCGCCCTCACAGGACTTTAAGTCACAAAGGCATTTGGTCTATCGACCGCAGACATCCTCTCGCGAGATCCGCCTCGGAGCCTCGCTCCTCTTGTGCTGCTGCACTGCGTGCCCCCGCACCTCCACGAACGCCAGCGCCTGCGCGCACAACCTCGACGACTTCCAGGCTCTCGGTGTCCGAGTACTTCGCGGCGCACCGCCTGAAGCACAGCTCACAGCGCGCAATCCCCAGCTCTCCTCGAGCACCAACCCGCGAGACCATGGATCCGAGGGAACTCTTCGGCGAAGAAGACGAGGTGGACGAGTCCAGGCTGGGTTCTCCGAACCGAGGAGATGCGTCCCCGTCCACGCGAGGCTCCCCATGCGGCGGCGACGTTTCGCCCACACCGTCGACGCGCCGTGAAGAAAGCTCGCCGGTCCCAGTTGGGTCTCCGGGCCGTCGCGATCAAAAGCGCCCCCCCGCGCACGTCTTCTGCGCGCTCGCCGAGCCGTCCGCCTGCAGAGCGCGTCCCGCCGTCGAGAGAGGAGCCGCGGCCACCGCTGTGAACTCCAAATCTGTTCCCTGAACGCTCCTTCAGTCTCTACGAGCTGCGCGCTCACTGAGCCACGATATTCGCCGCCTCGTGGTGAGGACGAGCCCCTGGGTCCTGTCATCTCCAACCCCTTGGACGTAGCTCAGTCCGAGCAGGTCGCGGCACAGATGGCTCCCCAGCGCTGCCGACTACGGCTGGCCTCGCGACCCCGCGGAGTCGTGCCGCCTGGCGTTCCAGCAGTCCCTCACGGTCCGCGCCATTGGGCCCGCGGCCCGTACTCCGGAGGAGTTCGCACTGCGTACGTCTCTGCTAGAGCGGTTCCTCACTCCCCAGTCAACGACTGTCGCGGGGTATCGCGAGAGGCTGAGGTTGCAAGTCCAGCAGAAGTCGGTGCCAGCCATGTGGACATACCCGGTGGTACTCAGCCCGGGAGAAGACTCGATTGAGTACGACGCTCAGTTCGAGTCTTGGGCCGAACACAGCCGGAAGCTCAGCTCCATGGACGCTCTCCGAGCCAGCTTCAGCGAAGTGGATGTTCCCATTGAACGCAAGCTCCGCTTCGACTTTGCGAAGGTCCGAGCCCAGTGCAGCCTCTCGGCAATCACCCAGCCGCACACCCTGTTTAGCGCTGCGCGCTTCGCTCCTTTGAGCACTCCAGCCGCTCCTTCCCGCGAGGGAGTGAGCGCTGTGGCTCAGGGTCAGCCCCGGAGCAATATGGCTGACTCAACAGCTTTCCAACTTATTGCCGGGAAGCGCGGGATGGCCGGCGTGCCGGCCTTGAGATATGACTGACTCAACAGCTTTCCAACTTATTGCCGGGAAGCGCGGGATGGCCGGCGTGCCGGCCTTGAGCCCTCGGGGCGCTGGTGATCAAGCTGGTCAAAAGCGTCCACGACGTCTGGGCAGTCTTGTCGGAGGGGTACCTCAAACTCCCATGAGTTCTCGGAGTGAGGGTACCATCGCCATTTCACCAGATACTGGTTTAGACCCCGGCACCGCCGCTTCGTCAGAAGGCGCTCCACATGGTAATGCCGATTCCCATACTCATCGAGCAGAGCCAGTGGAGGCCGCTGTGGGGCTCTTTGCGACTCAAGATGAGCTCTTGGAGGTGCGGCAGCAGGCGGGCCGCCTTCGGGATCACATCCATGACGTTGATGCGTGTCTAGGCCGGACACCACCGAGCTCGACCAGCTCGCCGAGCGGACGCAATGGAGCGAGGTGCCTCGAGAGGTCTGGGACCGGCTTCGAGGCCTGGACGGCTGGATGCGATACTATCGCGAGCGCGATGAGCAGCATGTCCGGGAGTTCGGGGAGCTACAGCGCCACCAGGCTGTGCCCCAGGGTCAGCTCGAACTCCTGGCCCGGTTGCCGGCTCGCTTGTGGCTCTTGTTGTGCCTGCGGCACTCCCGCCTGTGCCTGCGGCGCCCGCGTTGATGGTCGCGTCTACGACGCCGGCGACTGCGTCCTTGACGACCGCAACCTCCGTGCCTGTGACCTCGTCACCCTCGCTGCCTCCATTTGCACCTGCGTCGGGCCCTGGTACGGCTTGAGCAACCCCACATAGAAGACGGGTGCATCCGCATCTTCTTCGGAAGATTGAGCGTGTGCGCAAGGCCCTTCTTGGCCACTACCTTGAAAGGTCCGATGAAGCGCGGGCGCAACTTCGTCCTGAAGACGGCTGACACTGCATGTGTAGGTAGGTTTTTAGCATTAAGCAGCACCAGGTCCCCGACCTCATAACTTTCAACATTGCCGCTGCCTCTGGCATCTGCATGTTCCTTTTGCTTGTCTTGGCTCTCAGCCATTGCGTCACGCACATGTCGTAAGACACTCAGACGCGTCGACAAGAAAGCGCCAACCTGTTTGCGAACAGTAGCCGGGCTAACATCGGCTAATCGATCAGCTAAATCGGCATATCCTCCCCCCCCCCCACCAAGCCCGAGGCCATCACGTGGCGGCGTCAGCGGGACGCGAGGATGAGACAAGCTGTTCGCGTAGAACGGTGTGTAGCCGGTCGAGGCGTGCACGGCGTTGTTCAACGCAAACTCAACGAGTGGCAGCATAGCACCCCAACGCTTCGGCGTCTCGACGCAAATGCTGCGAAGCACGTCCTCGACGACGTGATTCACGCGTTCTGTCTGGCCATCGGTCTGCGGATGGTCCGCCGTAAACATGTACAGCTTGGTGCCTAGCACCGCAAATGCCGCGCTCCAGAAGTTGCCCGTGAAGCGGGGGTCTCGGTCGGAGACAATCGACTCCGGGAGTCCGTGTTGTCAAAACACTCGGTCCAAGAACAGCGTTACTGTACCTTTACCATCGATGGTGTCCGGCACAGCCGCAATGTGAACCATCTTGCTCAGTCGGTCCACGAGGACCACGACGCCTGTGTTCCCCGCCGCGCCCACCGGCAGGCCAAACACAAAGTCCATGCTCATGGATTGTCAACATCCCGAAGGGGCAGGCAAGCTCGCCATCGGCGCTGCAGCATGAGGTGACGACTTAACTCGCTGACGCGTCTCGCACGTGCGCGCATAAGTGCTCGTCCACTTGTACATCTTCGGCCACCAGTAGTGGGTGCTCACCGAGCTGTAGATCTTCTCACTGCCGAGATGGCCGGCCAGCGGCGTCTCGTGTGCCTCATAGAGGGTGCTGTACTGCAGATCCTCATCATGAGGGATGGCCACGCGGGGCGTATCTTCGGGGCCCGTGTTGAAGAACAACAGGCCTCCATAGAGGGAATAACGGTGTAGCCGCGCTGACAATTCCATGCCCGAGTCTTGAAACTCCATGCTCCCCAAAGCCTTCAGCAATGCGACACAAGTCTCGTCCTTGGCATAAGCCGTCCGGATCAGATCCGGTAATTGCGAAGGCACGGTCGATACATGAGCCAGCTCGTAATCCGGCCTGCGCGACAGCGCGTCCGCAAGGACATTCTGCCTGCCAGGCTTGTACTTCACCTCGAAGTTGTACTCCGCAAAGAAGGACAGCCAGCGGGCCATCCTTTGCGAGGTGTGAGGCAACTGAATCGCAGTGCGTAACGACGCATGATCCGTGTAAATCGAAGAACAAGTTGAAGAACAACAGGCCTCCATAGAGGGAATAACGGTGTAGCCGCGCTGACAATTCCATGCCCGAGTCTTGAAACTCCATGCTCCCCAAAGCCTTCAGCAATGCGACACAAGTCTCGTCCTTGGCATAAGCCGTCCGGATCAGATCCGGTAATTGCGAAGGCACGGTCGATACATGAGCCAGCTCGTAATCCGGCCTGCGCGACAGCGCGTCCGCAAGGACATTCTGCCTGCCAGGCTTGTACTTCACCTCGAAGTTGTACTCCGCAAAGAAGGACAGCCAGCGGGCCATCCTTTGCGAGGTGTGAGGCAATTGAATCGCAGTGCGTAACGACGCATGATCCGTGTAAATCACGAACGACTGAGAGCCTAACAGGTGAACCCTGAACTTGACGAGCGCATACTTCATCGCAAGCAGCTCCTTTTCATGGACAGGAAAATTCTTCTCCGCAGCCTTCAGCTGGCGAGATTCGAACGCCACCACGCGCTCGCGCCCTCGGCGTCTGCTTGCAGCAGTGCGCAGCCGATTGCAAAGTCCGAGGCGTCACAGACGACACTAATCGGACGAGTGGGGTCTGTCAAAGCCAGAATAGGCGCATGAAGGAGACTGTCCTTAATTGCCGCGAACGCATCTATGAAGCATCCTAAGAAGGGGATCTCTTCCGCTCCGAATATGCATTTGTCAATGTTGGCGTACAACTTGTTTTGACGCATGCATTCGAGCCCAGCACGCAGGTGCTCCACATGGTTCTCCATATCAGTCTTTCCGTGCTTCGCACGATTGTGGACAAAGATGTCATCCAAGTACGTTTGCGCGTACGCCCCATGGGGCCTGATGAGCTGCAGCACAAGACGATTAAACGTCACTGACGCGTTCGAAAGCCCTTAGGGCATCACCAACTGCCGCTCGGAGTACTCACCGCAGTGAGAGGAATGTCGCTCGTTCTCATGAGCAATCGGGAATATCCATCGACCAAGTCGAGCGCACTGTACATCGTCACCCTGCCATGTTGTTCTGAAGAATATCCTTCCGAGGAATAGGCGTCTACACCGGAATGGTAGCGGCATTCAGCTTGTTGAAAGCATGTACGATACGCCACTTGCCACTCGGCTTTCTGACACAGAACGTTGGCGTAGAGCGTGGGGACTTACTCTCACGCACCATGCTCGTCGTGCTTCGCTCGGGAGAACACATCAATGACGTCACACTGCTCCTTTGGCAAGGGCCACTGTCTCGTCACGCAGTACTTCGTTTCCGGAACGAGATCGATTTCATGTCGAACACCTCGGTCCGGAGGTAGCCCCGATGGCGGCTCCTTCGAGACCACGTCCTGGTAATCCTTCACCACGTGATACAAGGGATCCGACGGGTCCTTCAGGATCGCCGATTCGCTCCGCGGATTCAGCGTCTTCTTGGTACAGCTTCATCCAGAAGCGAGGACGAGTTCAACTCTTCTTCAGGTCGTATCACCACCACCTCAGACGTCTCCAGTCTCCAAGGCTTCGCCGAACTCGCCCAAGGACATCTCATCCAGCTCTAGGAGAGCCGATAGTGAAGGCGAGCCGTCGAGGTTGATGCCTCCGCCAGCGTCGCCCGTCACTCCATTCACGAGTGTGTAGTGCTACTCGCTCTCGCGTGGAGCCTCGCCGCTCGACACACCCTTCTCGACTCGTGAGACTGCAGATGCCTTGCATCGCGTAGCCATCTTGACGCCAGGTGTCACCACCTCGTTCAGGTCTAGAAGAGCTCCCATGTCTTTACCGACACTCAGCGAAGGACTACACGACCAGCAGCCTCCGCTCCGTGGATTAAGCGCCACTCCATGATCTTCATCCTGGCAAAGCCCCTTGTCCTTCGTCCGCGTCGTCGCTGGCACGCAGCAGGGCGTCGCCCTTAGACGCACGCCCGCTTAGCGGAATTAGTGCCGCTCCACATCCTTGATACGGGCAACGCCCATCTTCGCTCGACTTCCTGTAGACCGCGCCTTCACCGGCACGCAGCAGGGCGATGCCCTCAGACGCACACCCGCTCAGTGGAATTCGTGCCGCTCCACCTGCCGTCCGCGAGCCATGCTCGGAACGCTCGTTCTCGACACACACAGTGTCCACCGACTCGGAAACTCCGATGTCCAGCACATCGACCGACTCGGTCCAGTGCTCGCGCCAAAGCGCTTCTGCTTCCTAGCTGAGGTGGGTTCATGGCTCGCCAATACTCCGCCAGGAGTGAATCAAGGGTCTTCGACCGCCAATCGATCCAGGGCTCGTGGCGTTCCAGCCACGCCATACCAAGGATGAAATCATATCTCGAATCAAGGTCTAAAACCAGACAGCGTTCCACGCTATCAAAATCCAAAACCTTCACGCCCAGGTCCACAGGGACCTTAGGCACGGTGACACGAGTGCCCGTCGCGAGACGAACAGTCACAATGTCACTCCTGCGCGCTATCAGCGCCTCAGCATAAAGTTGACTTCCGTCCATCGTTGAACGCCGGGCGTAGTTACCCGACGCTCCCTAATCGATTAAAACCGTCCACTGCTTCACAAAGCTCTTCAACCACGCCTGGACGACTAGCAAGCCCGGCTTGCATGCACGTTCCGTGTTAGAGAGTTCGGCTCTTTTCGGGGCTAAGTCCTGTCGGCCTCCACCTCTCCGAGGCTCAATGCCGCAAACGGGTCATCTCGTTCCAGCCCAGGCAGCTCAAGGCAGCCGAACGGAACTAACGGTCTTGTCAAGTTCCTAGTGCACCTCCTGAGCTTGACGCCCTTTGTCGTCTATACACACAACGCGTCCTTTCGGACTACCGTCAGCACGCTGCACCTCTCGCAGCGGATGGCGCGTTGGCTGTCATTCTTCGCGGAAAACAACTTCCGTACCGAATACAAGCCGGGTAAACTGTGCCGACGCGCTGTCGCGACGAACCGACTACGAGTTTGCTCATATTAGTCGGGTCACGGCGGATCTGTATGATCGCATCAGGCTGGGGTATCGAGACGAGGCCAGTCTCGGACCTCTTGTGCGGTTCTTGACCGTTGGCTCGGAAGCCAGGGCCGAGTGGCTCACGCCCCGACAACGTCCAAGGCAGCACCGCTATGGGTGGGCCGATGAATTGCTCCACTATAGGGTTGAGCCCGAGGATCCTCCCCGCAGTGTCGTTCCCAACGACGAGGATCTCAAGTACGACATCCTGATGGAAACTCGCGGCGCTCCATCCGGTGGCCATCTCGGCCGTGAGAAGGCGTACGTCAATGTACAAGCGGGTCGCCACCTACGTCCGGACGTGCGAGCGCGTGAGGCCTGCCGGTCGCGCCTCGGCTCCATTGCAGAGCCTGCCGGTCCCAGCGGACTGCTGGAAGTCGATGAGTCTCGGCTTCGGACTTCAGGCCGATGACCGTGGCAACACTGGTGTTGTTGCCTCTGTGTGCCGCCTGAGCAAGATGGTACACTTTGCTCCTGGTCGTGACGCCTTCACTGGCGCCGAGGTCGCGCGCCTGTTCATGGACTGTGTCTTCCGGCACCATGATCTGCCCTGCGTTCTAGGCCGTCTCGGTCTGCCGCATCTGTGCGGTCTTGGGTTGCTGCTTCACTTGAATCTCTATCGGATAAAAACAAATTCCTAACAACCTTAATTATTACAAATCTCTAAGCCTCAACGATATAATGCAAACACAGTCAAACAAACGTTGCAAGTGCCCAATCGCTCGTACTGGCTTTCGCTCACCCCGATGCGCCTAATTCTCCTTTAGGAGTCGGTTGGTGGGTGGAAACGGGGTCACAACACTCCTGCTTGATGCTTGTTCCCATGGGCGCTCCACAGCTTCTGAGACACTTGAAGGGGCTGGTCGCGCTGGCTGGTGCTGGTTCTCGGCGCTAGCGAGATGGGATAGGGTAAGCAAAGGGTTTGGAACCCAGACAGGCTGCTGGTTCTCACTAGCAGTGAACCGTTGACGAACTACTGGCTGTATGCGCTTTTCAAGCGGGTCGCGACCACTACCACTCTCAAGCTCAACATCCACCCCACGTGCAGCCCTAGTAGCACCGACCCTGGCGGCGCTCTGTCGCTAACTGAATGCATTGGCTACAACGACATTTGGGCTCGTCCGCTGCAGGTCCAGGGCCTCCTCTACCGCATGGTGATGACTCGCGCCGGGGGCTCCGCTCCGGTTCTCCAGTACGAAGACGCTGGAAGCCAGGCAGCTAGTCTCGTTGCTACCGGCAATGTGCTGGCGAACAACAGCTTGTCTGGCGCAGACAACATGGCTAATCTGTGTCGAACATACAGAATGCCATCCGCAACGCCCACATCTCGGCATTGACCACATCAGAAACACACGACGCTAGCACTCCAGCGCGATTATACACGCCATGTTTTGACTGTTGCCACGAGCGCTCGTAGGTTTAAAGGAAAAGCTCCCACAGCATTTGAGGGCAAGTGCGAAACGTAACAGGGTCCATCTTGAACTTACCAGCTGGCAGCATACGCGGACGAATGCCGATACAGTGAAACCACCACAAACGCGATTGCTGGGTTGCTGCCTTTGTTGAACCTCGGATAGGAGATATCTGCACCAATCGCAACCGTAGGTTCTTCTACAAGATGCAGCGCTCCTTTAAGAAACTTGGTATTATGAACACCTAATTTGGCATTGATCTTGAGGCACATGCTCGTCAGCGCTGGGCATTTGCTCTCTGGACCACCCGTGTCATAACACACTGGCTGGGAATGCCTCGCTTGGTATTCATCGCTCTCTTGATCACTCGATACTCCATGGTATCCTGGTTAGCCTTAAATAACGGCAATCAACTGGGCTCCCCCGAAGCGGTTATACTGGTTTCCAAGGAACAATGACAATGGGTGAGCCAGCTTTCAAGAAGCCACTATCGTTTATCACCACGACAGGATCGTGATTGTGTACACATACGCCATGGGTTTCAGCTTTCTGTCACAGATTCTCAACAAATCTCCGAGCAACGCCGCGAGTCACAACATGAATCACAACCGACCAATCTGCGGCAGACGATAACACCCCAGTTCGGCAGAGTGTACGGTCAGGCAAACTTTGTCTCTTGCAAACTTTGTGTCTTGCAAACTTTGTGTCTTGCAAACTTTCGGATGTTGTACTTTGATGTCATTCTGGATGCAGGGTGGGGCTAGCTCTCGTACTGTGACATCCTCCATCTGTTCGGCAACCGAGAAGCCAGATGCTTTGCAGAAAGGAAATTTCCAAAGCCCAATAATCAACAAATGACTGGAGACTGTCCCTAGAGCTTCCGGTTGGACGGCAGCTTGGGTAGCACCAGTGTTGAGCAATCCGATCCACAGTAGGGTTGGTCTGGTGCTACCTCGCACTGCTCGATTGGAACCCAATTTTCAAAGCCCGTCAATTTCACTGTAAGAGAGAAAAGTGCAGCGGAAGTATGAATGATATCATAATTGGCTTTCTGAAATATGTCGCCTACAACCACCTACATATAACTGCGCGCAAACTTGGTGCAGATGCAGCATTAGAGACCCATCACAGAGGTGAAATATTTGGCTGTGTCATTTGTAGGTGTCTCATCCCCCGTTCGAAAGTAGTTTGTCGTCTTTTGAATACAAGTCAGCATGGTATTCCACACGATTACGAGCCGATCCAGCTTTCAAGCCAGTGATAAGTGCCCACAGATGAGGGCTGACATCTAGTGCCGGGTTTGTGAATACTTCCTACAGCTGCCCCAACTCTGTTGTCTTCGCCAGACGAAGACGAAACGTAAATTGATAAAAACGGGTTCTTTGTTCTTGTAAGAGCCGTTTCGCTGTCATCCCTGGCGGCCGAACGGATGTGCAATTAGGCTGCAGCATTTGTAAGGGCGGTGCTGCAGGTGCGAGCAATGCGTTTGCTGCATCGTGAGCTACCAGGTACCATCGAATGCGTGTGGGTTTTGAGCGTCTAGGACTTCGCTTGCGCTGTGAACTGCTTCTCTCATTACTGAAATTGCTGGCCGCGGGTGTTCCGAAACAAGATGTAGATAGCGAGCTCCCCTAGGGTTGCTGTTTCGTTCACTCTGCCAGGACCGGTTCCCAGTCGAGCGTAGTTGTCTTCTCCTCCTTGGCCTCTGGTCTTGTGACATTGTAGTAAGACAGAAGGTCGTCCTCCACAGTGAACAGCGAGCGCAGTGTTGACTTGTGTGTTCACCGCGGAGAGGATATCATGGTGCCATCATCATCATGGTCGGAGCGAGCATTCTTCTCGACGTTTTGGTAGAGTCAATCCGAGCTCTTGATTTTTTGACAATATCTGACCCCGTTTGTAGAAAAGATTCAGCTTCGGGCGACCTTCACGGGGCATTCGTTGAAGAAGGCGGTTCACGTTGGAGCCCTACAGGACCGCGTCGCCACGCCAACGAGCGACCGCCTGCACGGCTTGTGTGTCTCTCATATCAAGGCCAAGGCCTTCGTCTTCTGGCTATACGGTCGTCACACATCGAACCCATGGCTGCTTAGTCCAAGCACATTCCAACTTGCAAAAACTCACATGTAAAAATGTTGCGATTTCCACCAATCGCAATTGGTGTTTTCGACTTGGTCTTAGTACTGAAAAAGAGGCGAGCAGGTTCCACTGTATATTTCACGCACATTGTGTCATCTTCATAACTAACTTCAAAATTAGTCAGTAAAATATCTTGAAGAAACGGGTCGCGGCGTGCGGCCTCCACCCCCTGCGGTAGCATACCTTCGCACGCGTTGGCGTCACGCTGTCCTGTTCTGTCGACATGGCGCCGGACGCATTGTGACGCTCCCTCTATCGCCAGCGCTCGTACTGCGCATCGGAGCAAGAGTGGTGTCGTGCAGGCGGCCCAAAGCAGGGTGCAATTGAGCACCGGAAGGAGCACAACCGCGATGAGAACTCCTCAGAGTTAGAGGGCTTCACATCTTAATGGGTGGAGTTGATTCTAAACCACCTGCTTGGAGCGCCTCCGTAATTGATACGACCTCCGACAAGGTCATCGCTGCCGTTAGCCAGAAAAGTTCAATGCGCCTCGTTCCGAAACAAAACGGTGCTCCAATAAATACACTATACCACAACTAAATCGAAAATACGAGCGATGAAAGCTAGCTAAACAACCGAGTTAGGTTGATTTCCTTCACTGCATACAACAATGCTGCGCATTGTGAGCCAACATTCAGCTAACTACAAACTGTAGCTCTTTGGCACAGGTCCAACATATCGCTGCTGTCCTTACTGTTTTTTTCAGACTCAATTGGCACTAGCACGCGTGTACAGGAGGAACCGTCTTTCACCGCATGTGTGTGTTTCTATTTTTGCCTTCACACACAAAATACTAGTGCTCGCCCGGTCGAAATCGTCCGACCCGATGAACTCGTGTCCACTCCACGCGATGCTGTACGTCCAGAAATCTCATTTGTACTTGGATTCCAATACACAGACTTGAGACCTGCCTGTCCTTGTTCACTTCCCGCCGCCGATTCGTGCCTTTGAACGGATGTACTACTCGGGCTCGAGTACGCCAGTAGTCCCCTTTTAATTGTGCCTCCAAGTTGACCAAGTCCAAGCACGCCGAACACTCTTCCGGGTGATGCGCCAGTTCGTTTGCGTCTTCATCCGAAAGTGTTATAGCATTCGACAACACCGCTGATAATGTTATTCATGGATCGTTTACGACTTTGACATTTCAGGCAAAGTAGCGCAATGTTAGTTTGGTTCGAATGGATATTATTTGTATATCTTACCTGACCGTTCTTGATAGCACCCGCAAGACTTCGTAATTGCCGCCTCCACTGAGCGGAACAGTTGAAAGCTCTCAAACTTGACTACGTCTTGCTGTGCTTTGTCACACAACGCTGTCATATTCTTGAGCGCTTCTAGTTCGTTGCTCTATTCCCGTAGCTGGATATCATAAATTACGTCTTCTTGTCGCTGCTCCGCTATCTCGCGCTTCAATTATCTTACATCATCCTGTTTCTGTCTCGCCTCTTGTTGAACTATCGTTAGCGCTTATAAATAGAGTGGTTTAGCTTAACCAACGTGTACGAGTTAGAGACGGCGTCGGCACACACAACCCTCATCACGCCGCCCTACCAGTTAGTAACAGCGCGGGAAGTTTAGCAGCCCCAACGTGTAGATCAAATGTATGGTGTGTATACTTCCTGTCACACTGTGGAGCGCCTTCCAGCCAGTCAAGATGCTCGAGGATGACACCGTCCTCGCGGCAAGTCTCCTCGGCGTCATCCTTGCCGAGGATGCGATACAAGATGCTCGAGGATGACACCGTCCTCGCGGCAAGTCTCCTCGGCGTCATCCTTGCCGAGGATGCGATCGCATTTATTGCGCACCCTGCTGTTCCAAGACCACTGCTTTCTCTCAAAGGCAGCTTCAACTTTAACGCGCTCAGCGACGGAGACTGCCGCTTTAACTTCCGCTTCTGGAAGGCTGACTTAATTCGACTACACAAGGCTCTACAGCTAGAAGAAGACTACAAGCTGCCAAGCCGTGTCCGTGTGGGTGGGATGGAGGGGCTCTGCGTCATGTTACGGCGCCTGGCGTACCCCGGGCGATACGGAGACCTCGCGGTCATGTTTGGCCGGTCACCTACGGCACTGTGCCTCATCTTTCGCTACATGGTGGACCTCATTTACTCTAAGTATGGTGGTTTACTCGCTCTCGAGTGCGGGATTTTGGACGCATCTCGCTGCGCGGCGTATGCGAGCGCGGTGGTCTCACGCGGCAGTCCAATTGCTAGATGTATCGGCTTCATCGACGGCACCGTGCGTGGCATCGCCCGGCCCACACGTGATCAGCGCCAGTGCTATAACGGCCACAAGCGAAAGCACGCACTCAAGTACCAAGGCGTAATGGCTCCCGATGGGCTTTTCGTTGACTTCTATGGGCCGGTCGCGGGTCGCCGCCACGACATCTACCTACTGCGTGAGAGTCGTCTCCTTGAGCGCCTTAGGGGCGTCCACGGAGACGCGTACTGCGTTTACGGTGACCCAGCGTACCCAAACCGACCGACACTACAGGTGGGCTTTAAGGGTTCACGACTCTCGCGAGAGCAAGAAGCTTTTAACGGTGCCATGAGCGCTGTTCGTGTTGCTGTCGAGTGGGGTTTTGGAGGCATAACGCGACTGTGGCCGTACGTAGACATGAAGGTGTCGTCTAAGCTCTTACTTTCTCCTGTCGGAAAGTACTACTTGGTGGCGGCTCTTCTGACCAACTTTAGAAACTGTACTAGCCCAAACCAGATCAGTCGATTTTTTGGTGTCACCCCGCCTACTCTAGAAGAGTACGTAGCGCTAGTCGCTCCTACTGAGGAAGTCGCGCCGTAAACGCACGCAGCACGTCAATAAACGCCATGCGTTCTTCTTTTTCAAAAGCTAATCGTTCAGCGCCGTAAACGCACGCAGCACGTCAATAAACGCCATGCGTTCTTCTTTTTCAAAAGCTAATCGTTCTTGCTCCAGCGCTAAGCGGTTCTCTTCATTGGCCACCTTGCGCAGCTCGACAGTACGCGAGAATTCGTCGCGCTCTTTGACGTGGGCCATCAGCTCTGTGAACGAGTCATACTTGTTCTTCCTCTTGCCCATGCCGTTCATCGCCTCTTCCCGCATGGCATCGGCGCGCTCGTTGTCCTGCTGTTTGGCCTCTTTTTCCTGCTTCTTCTCGTCGCGGAGCGCTTCAGCGTCCTCGAACAGCTCTAGCACATTGGCGAGCAGGTCATCCTTCTCCGTGTGCTCCTCGTCGATGCCGCTCGCAGCCGTGCTCTTCGCCATCTTGACCTTGAACTCAGAGAGCATCAGCGTGCAGCGCTCACGGCAGCGCCGAGCATCTACGTCTAGCGCTAACGCCGATGCGACCTTTGCCCACGCCACCGTCTTGCCCCCGCGCTCCACTTGGAAAGGGTTGACGGCCAGGATCTCCTTCAGCAGCGCGTCATCGTCGGCATCGTCGAACCGCACTTGTGTCTTGCGCTTCTTGGACGGACGAGGAGACTCCATTCTGACTTGGGTGCTGACTGGATGGCTAGTTTGTAAGTGCT
>JAIKVH010000089.1:0-13487 GCA_024679275.1 Phytophthora niederhauseri
CCATTCTACTAACTACAAAATAACCGAAGTTAAAACTAAATCCGTGGAGTCCTAATCCGACAAAGCAGGGGGAGGTAGAATCACCCCGGTGGGTTTGTCAAACCCAAGCATTGAAGTGCCAATTCGTTGGAGTGACGATATACGGGCTAGTGATGTCTAGCGATCAAACTTGGTACACTTGGTTGTAAAGTGGTAGATGCTGCGGCCGCGAAGCAGGCTCAGGAGATGCCCGAGTACATCGGTTCCCTGAATGGGTATCCGTACGAGCTAGCTTCGAACTGCGAAACCCCCGGGTCCACCACCCGGGTCCCCAATAGTAGTATTGTGAAAACCGAACACTATGTCCAATGTTTTGCAAATCGATCGATTTGGGTGCTTATTAAGCGGCCGAGCCCTTGTTTTGTTATGTACTATTAGTATATAAATAGGATGCTATTGTCCTGTTCATATACCGCGGACTGCCGTCGATTTATAATCAAATCACTTCGAATGCTCATGTGACACTGGGTGCCTTCCAAAACCTACATAAAAAGGTTTTATCGAAAAATTCTAATCAGCTCGGTAGTGTCATTAATCGGTACTTTAATAAGGTGCAAAATCGTCGTGATAAACGCCTAGGCCAAAATCAGGATTAAAACTGATCTGTGTCCGGCGAAATATGGCCCCAATTCAAAAATATACTGTTTTCCGTATGAGGCCTGGAACGAGACAAACACAACTAGGACAAATTTCATGAAAACATCGATGGGCGGGAAAGGTCGCATCGACCCTCTCTGAGCAACCCGCTTCCTCTTAAACCGCGCTGGCGCTTCTTCCAGCAGGGGCGATGTCCGGCCCGGATGCACGCTCCTTGGTGGCGCTTTTCGCCGCCTCGCAGACGCAACAGCGTTCGATACAGACTATCCGAGACCTGAGGCGGAGGTTGCACAAAGAACGGAGACGCTGGGAGTGGCAGCGACTAACTTGGATGCGGCACTACATCACGACCGACTGTCTGAAGGATCCTGAGCAGTCCTCGGGGATGGACACCTGGCTTAAAGGAACCGATGAGAATATGATAACTGTGACAAGCCTGTCTCGGTAAGGAAGCTTGCTGTATTTGATGGATTAGCTTATCTCTAACTTCTTTGTTCTGCCTCAGTGCCTCGTTCAACCAACTCTTGTCGAGATTCGCGCTGTACTACGAGATCCCTATCTACAGTACAAAAGGTGGCCGCCCTAGGAAGCTCCAGCACCACCATCAGGTGCTGGGCTTATTGTTGGCGTTCTTCGTTGGCTGTGAGAACCGCGGACGCTTGTGCTTGATGTTCGGGGTGCCTCCCACGACGCTTACCCGAGTTCTTAACGCGGCCGAGGATGCACTCGCGTCGGCATTGTGCGGCTTTCCGCCCGCTCGGATTGTGTGGCCGTCACTTACAAGGCAGCGAGCGCTTGCCCAGCTCGTGGCAGCCAAAGAGCCCATGCTCCAGTTTACCTGGGGGTTCTTGGACGGCAAGAACTACAAGGTATTTACATCACCGTTTGTATTTGCTTGATCGAATTGTTATCTGGCTACACAGGTTGCCTAACTTTTGTTCCAGGTGTAGCATCCACCGGACCGCGACATTCAAAACGCTCACTACAACGGATGGCTGCATGGTGTCTTCGTAACAGGCACACTTTGCTTCTCGGCGGACGGGCTAATTGTCTGGGCGAAGCACAACTGTCCAGGCTCGTGGAATGATGGCGACACGAGCCTGGACTTTCGCCGTAAGCTAGCATCGCGAGAGCTAAACCCTGACGATCGCTATGGGGTAGTTGCAGACAGCGCCTTCCCGTGTAGCGCTGGAATGACCGGCAAAATTCTTACGCCCTTGAAGGAGGGTGACGCGAGCCGTCTGGTGCCTTCCGTTCGTGCAGCAGCAAATGCGTTATCAGGAGCGATAACGTCTATCCGCCAAAGCGCAGAGTGGGGAATGGGCTCGATAGAAAAGGTGTACCATCGTCTGGCGATTCCGCTGCCTTTCGATAAGAACAAGCGCCAACAGCGCCTGGACAACATCTTTCGGCTTGCCAATTACAGGGTGCGTACTGTTGAAATCAGCATCATCATTTGCTCGTGGCGTTGCCGGGCTTCAGCACCGTCTTGCTCCAGACGAGCTTCGAACTGTCGACGTCTCTCTGCTTCTTGTTCTTCTCGAGCAGCTTCCTCTTTCTTCAGTTCGTCACGTCGAATGGTCTCGCGTTCTTCTCGCTCCCGCTTCTCGTCTGCGCGTCGCTCTTCACGTTCTTCACGGCGGCGTTTCTCCTCTGCTTCGGCACGGCGGTCAGCGTCTTCGCGGAAAAACAAAAGCAGACCTTTCATCTCCGTGCCCGTAGACGCGTAAGCACTCTCCGCTCGCTTAAGGTCTCTGTCGATAGCGTCCATTCGCGCTTTGGCGCGCGTTCTCTTGGACACTGCATACGTAGTCGCCGTGGAGCCCTCGGACTTGGATCGTTTTGATTTAGCTCCCGGTTCGCGCCCACCCATCTCTTTGAAATTGTCTCGGAGAACGCGAAGGTCCCGCCCACCGAGACGATCGCATGTGGTGTTAAGTCTTTTGTACCTTTCAGACTCAAGCGCGTCCTCTTGCGCGCGGTCAGGGTTCCGCTGCAACGTGGGACCTCCCGGGGAGGCGACAGAGGGCACAGGCTGCTTGCCGCGAGCCCTGGGGCGTCCCACCGATCGTTGCGCCGGAGCGCTAGGAGCTTTAAACGCCGGAGGCGTACCGACAATGCTTCTCGGGGACGGGATGTGGGTGCTTAACCCGCCGCTAGCTCTGCCACTGCCATTTCTCGCCTCACTTGCGATGACAACGTCGTCGCTGTCGCCCACACCACCACCTTGTGACTCCTGCTCGTCGTCCTCGCCAGTAGCGAGGAAGTCGGAGTCCTCGATGAAGTCCGCCGCGAACTCGGCGGGGACGAGCCCTTGAGGGGTAGTTACGTTACGCCCCTTATGTAGACCTGCCTTCCTGACGCTCGGCAAGCCTCTGAATACGGAGGTCGCGAGGGTTGCTGGGATCGGTCGGTTCGCCGGACATGTTCTCGTCCAAATTCCTGTCCCCCTCGCCAAGTTGAGTCGAGGCCGGAGTACTCTCCTCCTCCTCTTTCTTCTCCTCTTCCTCCCCATCCTCTTCCTCCTCATCCTCTTCATCTTCCTCCTCGTCTCCGGCCTCCTCGCTCTCATCGGCGCCGCCCTTATCGGAGACCGGCGTGCCCTTGTCCTTCTGATTAAAGATGGCGGTCACTTCACTCAGGAGGAGAGCGTCGTCCTGGCCATTGTCGCGCCCTTCGTGGGAGATGTGCGCCCCGCCCTTCTTCTCAATGGCGTATTGGATCTCGTGAGACATCAGGATGGCTCGCTGCCTGCGTGTGAGCTGGTCGCCCTGGTTACCCGTCGGCTTGGGCTTGCCGTACAGGGCGCGGAACTTCCTCCGCAGCGAGTCAAAATCACGGACGTTCCAGTTGCGCTCCTTGGAGAAGTTGTAGTGGGCGGCTACGGCTTCCCACATATTCCTACCAGTCGGTAGGATTTTACCGGCTATATCGCACAGCAACAGCTCTTCCTTGTCGCTGTAGTTGTGGTAGCCTGTTTGCCGTCCATGCTGCACGCAAACGGAGCGAAGTTAGTAGATTAGCGTATCGGCTTGTTAGAGAAAGAGAGAAGAGCAGCGGAGACGAACCGCCATCGGCTTCACGGTGATCTGCGTCGAAGCTGGCGAGGGCGGGAATGAACCCATCGTGTATCCGGGGGAAATGTATGGGGTTGAGTATAGTCAACAAAAGAAGCTTCCAATTTCAAAAGATTCCATTTACACAAGTTTTACACGAATTTGATGTGAACTAGCCCGCCCTGTCCTCCAATATACACGCAGTGATCACGAAGTCTCTGCATATTCGTGCAGGTGCTGAAGATCGCGGTGCTGGCAGCCCGACCACCCGCAACGGCATAGGAACCATAGCTTACCACCGTATGACACAGTCACCTCTTCGCCCGGGTAGATGTCTCGGATAGTGACGGCTACGACGGTCAGCCGCCCGTTTGGACTTGATGGAATCTGGCGCTCGGGTTGCAAGCATGGTTGAGGAAGCGGAGCTTCCCGCAGACATTCAGCGCGTCGATGCCCACGTACTTGTTCCCGGTCGTCCTGGCGCGAAGATGCATCCTGTGGCCGTCGTTCACGGGGCCATTCTTGCACGGAGGCCCAAACAAGTCCATGTGCCCGAGGTACTCGCCGATAACCTCTTCCGGCAGGGATAGCAGCCGTGGCCACCAAACCGCGCATACCCGCACGTGTGTTGCGGGCGATGGAGAGCGCACGGCTTTCATGAAGACCGTTGCCGCACTCCGCAGCAAAGCTGCAATTGTATTCCGTGCAGAACCGACTGTGCTTGGCATTGAGGCAAGTGCTGGCTGTGCACCGTTCTTCGCACCCACAGCCGAGCCCCCCTCGCACACCAACACTGACGGCTGGGAACTTCCAGCGACGCGGATTGAGCTGGGCAGCTAAGAACTTCACGTCGTTTGGCCAACCCTCGACATGCCACTCGTCTTGAGGTCGGTTCACCGGCGTATCTTCACACAGTGCTCGCTTGAGAGTTCGTACCATTGCGGGTCCGTCGAGCCACGGCTCGCTGAGTCGAAGAACCAGCCAATGCACGGGAGCTACGCCATCACGGCCAAAGTCGCTTGCATCCCCTGCCCCAGCGTCAGATGCCGAACGGGTATCGAGTTCCCAAACGAGCACAGTGGCTCCATGGACCCCACAAAGCCCGTTCGGGCATCTAATCGCACACATCTGCAATACGTATTTAGTTTAGTAATGAGAACTACATAGGAACTTCACGCAGTAGACTTACCGTAACAAGGCGCGCACACATACCACGCGAGGCTGCAGCAAGCTGTCGCAACTGCGTAGCCGCCCCACACACCACCTTGCGCAACCAGCACTCTGTCGCAGCCGCTCCTGCATGAGCGCTACTTGCTGCACCGCTTGCTCCAGCTGCACGTTCCTCCGACCGAGGCAGCGACTCTCTGCATCCACGCCGTCAGCTTAACGGCACGCAGCCACGTCCAGCCCCAATTCGCGCTCCAGGAAGCCCGCAGTGCCGTCACGTCGGCCTTTCTCACCCTTCTCACCTCCACCGGGAGCGGAAAGCGCTTCTGCACGTCCGCTGTCGTGACACTGCATAACGAGGGGCCCTTGAACGCCCTGCAGAAGACGAAGAAACACATAGCACTTCTGTTAGCACGCTTCATCATTAACACGTCTTCATACCGTAGAGAGAAAGCTTCAGCGCCACCACAGGTCCATCTACGGCGATCCATCCCTCCGTACAGATCGACATCTTTCCTGCCTCCCTGCTGCGCTTGCAGGGTTTCTTCGTGACTGATGTGGCTGAGAGAATGTGTGACAGGTGGCGTACAGTTGCGAATTAGCAACTTAAGCGCTGAATTGAAGTTGCTATTTGAGGTTCTGGTTGCACAGTAAGAGTGCTGTTGGCTGTCGTCCTTTTGTCGACCCGGACTCGGGTTTCTCCTTTCTCTGCTTGGGGGCTGATGTGCTCCTGTCGGTATTTCTGACATAATCATAATCTATGGGTATTTTTCGTATTTAGTCAGGGTTAGTAACCTTGGATTACGCTGAGGTCAGTCTAAGGTTATCGTCAACATATGCTGAAGGTCAATTTAGCGAAATCGTTCGAAAGAACTTTGTGGAAGGGCCTGTTGTCAAGTTGCATGAACATACTATGCTGTTCCCTGAACAAGAATTCCAACTTCGGCAACCCATAACTCAGCAACAACGCTGGTGGCGGGACCCGGACACCCCCTCACTATGCTTAGATTTGTGTGCTCTAACCCCTCTTCGAATCTCGTGTATGTATAAACAAATGTTTTGATCCTCAAGTTTCGGTTGACCTCCGAAAACCGTCGATTTTTCGCCTGATCGCAATAGATGACACGCGTTAAATTACACAATCTTTGATCAATATATTTATCAATTTTAAAATAAATAATTTAAATCGATTATTGTGATACAGGCGTGCACTCGTTTTCGGCGGGGTGGACCTCATGAGGTGTGTCGTCTGTTATCAATACAAATTTAATAATACAAATTGTCTATGTACGCAAATCCGAATGCAATATCCCCTGTTATAAATTTATACCGGGGCCGAAAACGAGGTGCACGACTGTATCGAATAAAATACGGTAAGTCCAGTCAACAATAATGCACTACGACGTACAGCGTACATGCATCACCAAGTTTTCAGCAAATCCAAAGGGACCAAAATCCTGCATAATGCAGGATTTTGCAGGCTGCATTCGACACATCGGTTAGATATTAATCTGGTCGCCTGCGGGTTTGTTAAGGCCGAGGGTCGGGTATGTATATTTCGCTGGTCTTTCTCAGTTCAGCAGCCCGACCCGTAAAGTACTCGTAAATTACTGCGCATAATAAACCGCAGTAAACGACCTCTGCGGCTGTCATCTTCAAACATTATAGCTAGTTCACCTGAGAAAGCGATGGATGTACGCAAAATTAGAACTGAATAGATTGATCGAGTATTAGTAGGACACTCGCCCGTTGGCTCTCGCCTGCGAACTTAGCGACGGCACTTCGGTAAGTCCGTCCCGCTCTCGCTTCGCTCGGGGAGCGCCCTGCCCCACCCCCTCGTGTCTTAGCTCTAAGAGCGTGTTCTCTACGCAACTGGAGATGGAGATCTGCAAAAGGTGATGCATCTCCATCTCCAGCTTGTCCGCTACTACAGATCGTCTCTAGGTAAAAATTAGCCAATCACGTGCAGCTCCCTCTACTCCTTCGGTTTGCGCTGCTTCCGACCGGGAACGCTGTGGTCGAGACGCTCGGCAACCGAAACACAACGGGCACGCGGCGATATGGATCAAGCTGCAGATGACGCTGTGAGAGCTTCACCTCTGCTCCCGCCAACCAGTGGCAGCAGGGTTCGAGCACCGTGGTCTCGTAGTTAGCAGCGATCCGTACGAAAGTCGGCTTCGTGCAGCGGAGATAGCTTTCAAACCAGCTTCCGTTACGCTGCTGACTGTAGCATTGGCTCAAAGTGCAGGGAGGACACAGGGCATCGTGGTGCATCATCGGATTATCCTGTTAGGAGGACTGCAACCTGTGCGACAGCGGAGCATGTAGTAACTAGTACAGCTTCCTCTTCGTCCATTGCGTGTGCGGCTGAACTGCCTCAATCTCCAGCTACTTTCTCCATCTCCACCTCTGGGAGCTGGAGACGGAGACGAGATAGATCTCCAGTTGTCACGTTGTGAACTAAAATCTTTTGACCAATCAACAGAAAAAAATAGAGTTGATGAGAGGCCATCTCCATCTCCAGCTACCTAGCGAATACGCTAAGTCCTCGGCTCGGCCAGGCACCGTGCTCAGAAAAAAAAAGGATCGGGTTGCAGCGCTCGCCTTCGCTCGCTCGCACAGACACGCCCCCGCCTGATCGGCGGGTGTTGGTGACTAGTGAGCGCATTGAGTGAGCCTCGCGCTCTCATTCGCTCGTATTTCCCATTTCGGCCTCTAAACGAGTGGACATCTGCGTGGGTAGGCTACACCCACAGTGGATACACTACAGTTGATCTACTGCTAGATTAATTGGGACGAAGTCCCCATTATAATGACTTTGTACCGGTATACCTTTCCTTACCGTAGTGTCTGGTTTTTGATTGGATGAAATAGGTAGGTTTAGGGTTGCAATGTAAAGCAGGGGGCGGCGCCCTCGACCTCCTCGAAATTTACTTGGGTATAATGAGCTTTTGGGTCCCCTGGTAACCTTCTTTTAGTATGGCTGTGCTTTGCCGAGGGCCTTAACGGTACATAAGTGCACGGCGCCCCTTCGTCTCGCGGTATCAAGGCGGTATGAACACGTCTGATCGCGCTGTCCTGACAAGCCACTGCTCGATGTTAAAGAAGCCACTACTCGGCTCCTCGGCGTCGCTCGCTATCAGGATGAATAGAGAGCGCTATGGCTGTCCATAGAGGTGCTGCAGTTGGTCATCTGCGGATTAAGGCTAACCGGGGTAGCTGTTCGCATGGCTACAGGGCCACACACTAATGCAGTGCAACTATTAATAACTACCTGCTCATATCCAGCGTACATTGCTTCGCTCTAGTGTCGAATTTACGGGATTAATGGCAACTAGCAGCATATCTACAGTGTAACGCATTCACTCAGGTTTAGCCCAAGTGCACTTAGATTTATGTTTATATGCTTCGCGTTGCCCAAGCAGCACTAATGGACAGGCGTACCGCGTTCGGAAGGCACGCCCTACTCCCAAAATGAAGAGTTTTGTATCTAACACACCAATTGGACCCGGTAAGCGGAGCTGATGCAGCGCTCGTCCCGAGTGCAACCGGCGTTAACCGAGCTCGTCCCGAGTGTAACCGGCGTTAACCGCTAAAAGTAAAATCATCTAAAAAAAATATTTTTATTGGTGCTCGGCATAAAAACTATCGCGACTAGGCTGCCTAAGCTCGTAAGGGAATGCTTGGGGACGTCGTCGAGGGTACGGTCTACCGTACATTAGAGGTCGGCCCATTGGCAACTCGACCTTGAGCTGCTCAGCTAGTCTAGTAAGCCACCTAGGATGACTAATAGATATTTCCCTGGGATGGGTATGGTTGAATATGGCTGATTATCCGACTGTACTACACATTTGTATGTAGACTTACAGCCTATCACATGCAGTTGGATAATAATTGTCTAATCGTTGTAGATGTGCCAGCCACACGAGCCAATAGGAATTGATAGGGGTAGGGGGGTCCTATAAGCCAGCAGTTCCGACGTATCGGGTCGGAACACTCTGAAAAATGTGTGTATCGCCATTCAAACTACAAGTCAACAACGTATCACTTGCATATTTTGCTTCTTTCCGACAAGAGGCATGGGGTTAGAGGAACTAGAGCCTGGTAACACCAAACGAGCAAAGGCAACTGCCGTAGCCACGTTTCAGAAGTTTCTCAAGTCTGAGGATGTAAGTGATGAATATGTGCGTGCTTGCATTAACCGTGATGATAGTGGTAAATGTTTCGTATCAGTAATGGATAAGTTTGGTATGTATCTTGCATTTACCGAGGGCAAAAAAGGCAAACCGTTGGCTCGGAACACCTCGATGCAATACTACCGGCAAGCTAAACTTTGGCTACTCGAACAGTTCTCACAGCATCATGCTGTACTTGAGGCACGGTTGCTTAAAATGGGGAAAACGCTTGACAACTTTTGCATGAAGGGAGATGGTGGTGGCTTTATAACAAAGGCTCCACCGTGCTCAAAGCGCGATCTAAAAGAATGCTTGTGTATTTGTACGTTAATGCAAGTTGCTCAAGTGACTACCAAGGCGCTGCCTTACTCTGTGTTGTGGTACCTGTTTGGCCGCGCTTCCGACCTCGCGTTTCTTCGCAAGCAGAACGTGTCGATAGACGCTGGTGAGGTGCTCTTCGTTCGCTTCATTCGCATGAAGACTTCCGAAGAGCAGGACCTCTCGCTGTTCCCGGACCCCGATTTCGCCACCTGCCCGCTGCTGGCCATGGCCCTGGCAATCATCACGCAGACAGCACCGGCACCCGATGTCACCAACAACTTGCCCGACCAGCCAAGTCAGGTTGCCGTAGAACTGTCGCCAGACGTACCGTTTTTGCAGATGCTGGACCACCCGACAACGACACTTGGACTTGCCGCGCCGACGTCCGCGGGCTTGGACACGACCCCGACCATCTACACCCACGTCAACCGTGTCCTCGACCGCATCTCCAAACCTGCCGGTGTTATCGCGGCCCTGACATCGCACTCGTTTCGGCGGGGCGGGGCTCAGCACGCGAACGCCTCCGGAAGCTTGACGGCTCGCTGGATCTTCGACCGTGGTGCCTGGAACATGACGACAACGAACAAGGGGTTCAACTACATCTTCAATACGAGTGAGCAAGACCACAAGATCAGCAAGATACTCAGCGGTCGAGATGCGGAGGCGAAGGTGTCAATCCAGCAGCTCAAGGCGTTCGACTCCCAGACACGGACGAAGATCGACGCGGCTCAGCGGCTTCTGTTCGCGGCCTGTCAACACCTGGAGACGGCAAGGTACATTGTCAATCAGTCCGTCCTGGATGTACTTACCGCTTGTGTGCTTCGACACTACCCAGTACTGAAGGAGCTAAATCCAGAAGCTGCTGCGATCAAGCGTAGCGAAGCTTGCGTTGTCCACAGCGGCAGCTCCATCGCAGACCTCCTCGCCTGGTCGACTCACTTAGCGCCCGCGCCCGCAAACTGCAACAAGAAAGCCAGCACCACAGAGCAATCACCAACCCAGCCCAGCAAACCGATAGAAGATACCGAAGCCCAGAAGATCATTCGACACCAAGCCGCTGTCATTAACCACTTTATCGAGCACTCGCGACTCGCAACGCCAAGCCGCACGCATGGACGCGCTGGAGGCCAAGCTACACGGTGATCCTGCACAAGCTGCAGTCAAGCGAAACAAGCCCGACAGCACAAACACAGAGGTGAGCAAGCCAAAGAAGAAGCAGCGCCGGTCGTCAGCCACTCACCTTCACGCAACGTGGTTCGCGCAGGAGCCGCGGGTGTGGCAGGCTGCTGGTAGCCTTCATGAAGCTCTTCTTGGAGGACGATTTTGCGCTGGACTCGACCGCACCGGACTACCGCGACCGCGTCCTGGACTTGGACAAACGCGCGGAAGAAGCCATCTTGCGTTTTCTTGCGGAGCGTGACATCACATCGCGTGGCTCCGGTGCTGTCCTCAAGCACTTACGCGTGCTTCATCGCTCAGGCCATCTCAACGCGAAGATCAAGCGCCACCAGCGTCTGCTCCAGACTCCCGCAATTCGCGATCCTGCCCCTGGCTACACGCAAGACGTACTAGAAGTAGTGAGTCAGTAGGTAGCAAAAAAACAGACAACCTTACATTTACGCCCGTAATTTACAACGCTTCTGTACGACGACGAAGGCCTGCAAGCGTAGATAAGTGTTATGCGCATGCAAACAACTAAACAATACAGTCAATTATAAGCGCAAACATAATTACGATTATTGAGTTATTGTTGCCTCTACCACACTTCACACATCAGGTACCCAGAGCCCCGGGCCAGCAATAGCATACTAAAGGTGGGAATTGAACCCACAACCGCCCTTTCGGGAGCTCCTCTATTGAGCTACTTTAGTGGGGGTTAGCACACCTCAAAGCAGGGATACTCGTCTGCGCGCCAGAAGGTGGGATTAACTCTACACAGTTCTTCGTGTGAGTGATAGTCCCTCTTAGCCGTGCTGATGCGCGGCACGGCTCCCTCAATTCACCCTCCTGGGTGGTCACTTCGGCACATGTAGACATCACTTCGCGGTCGCTTCGATACTGACAGTGCGCGCGCTACGGCAATCCCCGCGTGCCCAATGCCACTCATTATTTCCGCGTAATTACCTTTTTACGACTTCTAACAGGGCATATTCAATATTTTTATAGGCATACAAAGTTTAGTACATATGCATGTGTATCACACCATTTAGTCGGAAAGGTCGGAGGTCGGATATTTCATGGTATGGTATAATATCCAATCTATTCCAACCAAGGCTGGTCCATGACATCCCCGACTTGTGAAATCCACCAATGGAAGGGATAGATGACAAAGGTTTTATCCAATGATTAGTCTTGCAGAAACCAGACAGTATTCCAACCGATCCGACCATATTTGGTTGGAATTTTTGCAGAATATTTTTCTGCCATACAAATTCCCATACAAATGCATATTCTAAAAATGTCGTGCAGTTTTCAACCAAGGCAGCTGTAGTCGTGATTGCATTAGTAGAGAAGCACTAACAGCGCTAAAGCCATGCCGATCGCTTCCCTCGCTCCAGCTAACAGCAAGAAGGCGAGAACGACGGCTCTGAACTCCTTCACCACGTTCCTCACGTCTGAGAACATAACATCCGACACCATCTATAAAGTCATCGACGCCGACAAGACAGGTAAGGTGCTGAGAATCATGTTAGATAAGTATGCATATTCCCTAGCTAGATCGACAGACAAAGTGCTATCAACGAATACGTGTCTTGGATATTTCGGAATCGTTAAAAACTGACTGCTGGATAAGTATCCACAACAGGGAGCAATTGTGAAGCCACAGCTACAAAAAATCCTATCTGGGCTTGGAAAACATTGTAGCAACCGAGAAGACGGTACGTTAGAAAAGAAGGCCACATCATGCTCCAAACAAGACCTGGAAAATATAATTCGACTGCTGTACACGTCTCATTCGGCGGATACTGACTACCTCGGCGCTGCCGTTGTCGTCATGATGTGGTACCTGTACGGGCGAAGCTCTGATGCCGAGCAACTAGAGAAACAACAGCTCTCAATACTTCCTGGTAAGTTGTGAAAGGGTAATAGTTACCATCGTCCATTAAAATTGTACTGATCAAAATTATGTTTTGCAAGGTGGCGTAATCTTCCTTCGCTTCAAGAGAGTTAAAACGGCTCTGTTGCAAGGCATTTCGCTGTTCAAAGACCCGACAAACTTTTTAACATGTCCTTTATTCGCTGTAGCTGCGGCGCTTTAATGCAAGCAAGGGCATGTTCCAGCAATTCATGGATACAAAGCGGAGTGCCGCTAACGTGGACGACGTGGAAGAACTTAGTCTGGTGGAGCCCCTTGAAGCCGACGATGACCAGACAACGATGTCGGAAGTTGAGCCGGTGTCGGGCAAGCCTAAAGTCCCGGGTGCGCAAGCCTATGTGAACCGGTTGTTAGTCAGAGTCAAGCATATTGCAGCAGCAACAGAGATTAGACTTACCCCAGAGCCCACATCTCATTCGTTTCGGCGCGGCGCTGCCATGCACGCCAACGACGGAAGCCTGGCCGAAAACTGGATTATTGAGCGGGGCGGCTGGCAATTTGGCCGTGTCAACAAAGCTTTTGGGTACATGCTGGGTGCCACCCAAGCCGATCAAAATGTTGCCCGCGTTCTGAGCGGGTGGAAGCCGAAGGAAGGCGCCCGGCTTCCTTCGCTGTGTGCACTCGATAGCCCCATCCGCGAGCGCGCAGGTAATCTGCAGGCCTTGGTATTTGCAAGCACGCTGGGTTTCGACGAAACAGCCCTCAACCTTGATGAGGCGGTCGCCGATGTCTTGGTGGCGACGCTCGTGATACACTACTCCGACATGCTGCTCCTGTCCGACCAGAGCGCCTTTATCGTCCGGATGCGGGAAGCCATGACGGCTCGGGCCATAGGGGAGTCGGAGATGCTGGCTTGGAGCGGGACAATTCGGCGTGCCTTCACCCCTCCGCCTCCCAAGGTTGAGTCGAGTGCCAATGGCGCCCAGTCCGAAGCTGTAGTGGCGCTGTTGAAGGGCAGATCGATATCCTCACCCTACAGAACAAACAACTAGATGGACGACTGCTAGGCAACTTCGAGCACAGTTATGTAAGTTG
>JAIKVH010000090.1:0-22602 GCA_024679275.1 Phytophthora niederhauseri
GCGCCGGCGTGACTGCCGGAGGAGGCGTCAAAGCAGCTTCAGCTCCAACCTGATCCTGGGTCGGGTTGAACGGCGCTACCGTCCCGGGGCCCTGCTGCTGCTGTTGCTGCGTCGTAGACGAATTGCCTCCGTCACCGGCCGTCACTTCCACCTCGAAGCAGGTCGAGTACGCCGCGCCAAAGTACCCCTTGGCCATCTCCTGGTCCTTATACGCGCCCTGGTTGTCCAGCCAGAACGTCCAATACCAGACCATGCTGTAGGTTCCGGGGGCTGTGCCCGCCGGCACAACGAACGAGCCGATGCAGGGCTTGCCGTCACCTGCACGGCCACTGGGGTTCCCGTTGTAGTCGACCGTCTCGCCGCAGTTGCCGTCATCGTAGTCCATCGTGTGTCCGTCCAACAGATTCTCGGGCTTCATGTCGAGCGTGGACTGGAGCGATGTGCCGGCCTGACCGGTCCAGTAGACTCCGTGCTGGGTTCCGACGCCCTTCTTGTCCTTGACGATGTGTCCATTAGGCAGATAGGCAAAGTACGCGGTCTGTCCTGGCGTCACCGACAACCGCTTGCGCCAATCCCCGTAAGTGTTCGGGCCGACATCCTCGCACACGGGAGCTCCTGCCTCGACATCGTTCTTCAGCACTTTGTGCGTGTATTCCGTGCCGATACTGGAGTCACCACGACCAGGGTAGCCTGCGCCGTAGCCTGCGCAGAATCCGTTGCCCCCTGCTCCGCCGAAGATGTAAGACGCGCTCTGGTCGTAGAGCTTGGAGCGGTCTGTGTCAAGGCAGTCGATCCACGTGTGCGCCTGGGCGAAATGCCGAGCGACTGACAGCACTAGCAGCGGCACAATGGCCGTCCTGGATGAGATCACGGAGACCATACTGTAGTAGTGTCTGAGTGTGAGCTCTACTTGGTGAATCGAAGACTGAACTGCCGGCTATCCCGGATAGTATCCGGTCCGAGCGATTGGAGGCGCCAACCTCGTTCGTGTCGTGGGGCCGGAACAGCAACGAGGTTTACGGGAGGCTATCGATCGCCATTGACGATATGTAGCGGCGCGGCCAGGGAAGGGCCCAGGAACGAGAAGAATGCTGGGCATCCACGACTCGAGCGCCCAGTGGTTGAACGAGGAGCGGCTGATCGGGATCGGCGCACACTGCGGTCGGTCGTTGATTGCCATGAAACTCGAAACTTCATCGCGACGACCTCGAAGCAACGCTGCCGGCCTCGAACGCCCTCGTGGCGTTGAAAGGACACTCGCGCGTGCTGGTAGACGAGCGTGATAATGTTTCAACATGGTCAAGTTCATGGTTTTCGTGTGAGCTTCGACCACCAAGCCAGCACATGATTAAAATGCCGACCATTGCTGACTCACCATCTGCTTCCGACTTCAGTCTTCTGGTCCGAGCACGTCGCAGCGGTGCGACTCGCGGGCTCACTTGGCCAGAACTCAGAGCCAACGTCCCTGCTCGCAACCAAACTGAGACCACCAGCACGAACACTCTAAAGGTTGTCAAGAAAGGATGGATTATTGTCGGTAGCTAGACCACCAAAATGCACACACACACCGTTGTCCCTTCACCTTGCGCAGCCCTACTGTATCGCCACTCGCAATCAGCAGTGAGCTCGCAACAACGTCCGGAGACACAGCGTGAAACAGCAGGTCACACACACACCGTTGTCCCTTCACCTTGCGCAGCCCTACTGTATCGCCACTCGCAATCAGCAGCGAGCTCGCAACAACGTCCGGAGACACAGCGTGAAACAGCAGGCCAAGCCGGGGAGGATCTCCTCCTCCGCACCCGAATAATGACGGCCAAGTCGACTGAATGACTTAGCCCATGTGGACGGACACGGGCTTGCCCATCTTGCCCATGACGACGAGGTGGTCGAAGTGGCCGGCCAGCGCCTCCGTGAACGTGGGGAGCACCGTGTACTTGATCTTGTACTTGTTGCACACGTCGATGATGATCGGCGCGATGGCCGGGTAGTGGTACTGCGAGACGCCCGGGAAGAGGTGGTGGGTCACCTGGTAGTTCAGGGCGCCCGTGAGGAACGCCGTGAGGAACGAGCCGTGGCCGTAGTCCACCGACGACTTGACCTGCGAGACAGCCCACTCGTCCTCGATGGCCGTCACCTCCTCGTCACCGCCCGGGTACTCGCAGGCCGTGGAGACGTGGCTCACCTGGAAGTTGAAGGCCAGGTACCAGCCCGTCATGAACTCGGCCAGGAAGAAGACGCCCCAGAAGCGGGACGAGTCCACCTGCAGCACGACCAGCGGGATGTAGATGCGGTAGAACGCCCAGAAGGCCTTGGACAGGATCATCTCGACCCAGTCGCCGACCGAGTGCGGGTTCACGCGCAGCGGGCCGTTCGTGAGCGAGACGAACGTCTCGAATATGTCCTGCACGCGGAACTTGAGGCCAAGAACGCCGTACAGCGGCGGCAGGTACAAGTGCTGGAACTTGTAGATGGGCAGCAGCACCTGACGGTACACAATGCGGCGCACGTCGCTCTTGAAGTCCACGGGAAGGTCGGGGTCAGCGCCGGCCACGTTCGTGTAGATGTGGTGGCCCACAACGTGCTGGTTGAGCCACGACACCATGTTGGCGCCGGCCACCCAGTCCATCGCGAAGCGGCCAATGAGCCTCCAGCCCGTGGGGCTGCTGGTGATGGCGGCGTGCGACGCGTCGTGCATCACGTGGAGCAGCGGCAGCGCCTGGCACACGCCGAAGAGGGCGCCCCACGCGTAGTGCGCGTAGATGTTGTCCGAGAGCAGCTGGTTCATGCCCAGGTACGAGATGGCGCCGACCACAGCGACGATCATCATGCGCCACATGCCCGAGTACGGGCTGCGCGGGTCCAGGTTGTTGTCCTTGAAGTACTGGTGCACGCGCTCGCAGCACTCCTTGTAGAAGCCCGTGTCGGGCTTGTACTGGGGGAACTCGGAGCCGCCCACGAGCTTGCCCACGGCGTACTTGGCCAGGATCTTGTCGGCGCGGTTGGAGAAGGGGTGGTACGAGTCGAACGTGTCCGTGCACTCGCGTCCGGCGTGCAGCAGCACGAGCTCGCGGCCGCCGGGGTGACGGTCCGCCCATTCTGGTGGTGCCAACGTAGCCATAACGCAGGAACAGGTGAGCATATTACTTTGGGGGAGTTTTCAGAGTATCTGCCGTGTGTACGCACCAGTGACGTCGTAGACGACGCCGCGGATGATGACCCAGGCGCTCTTGGCCGTGTTGTGCTTGGCCACGTCCTGCCACGTGTAGGTGGCGTCCTTGTCGGCCGAGGCGGCGGCAGCGGCGCCCTTGCGCTGGTGCAGACCCTCTGTAACGCAGGAGCAAGACAGACACGGAGAGTGAGATCGAAGTCGCTCCAGAGCAAGAAGACGCTGAAGTCGCGCGTGCACGCACCGTTGGCGCTCACGGCCTTATCAGTCTCGATGGGGGCCATGACTGCTTCTTGTTCGTCGATGGATGGCGACGGCCAAGCGCGGAGATTCCGTTGGTGCTTCCGGGCGTGGGCGCGAATCGAAGTGTGATGTCATCCGCGCCTGTCGAGCGGCCACCACGCGGATCACACACCTGTGAATTGCGAATATGTGATACGGTGTTGGTTACGCGGGGGATTTGTCCGGGCGTGGGCGCGAATCGAAGTGTGATGTCATCCGCGCCTGTCGAGCGGCCACCACGCGGGTCACACACCTGTGAATTGCGAATATGTGATACGGTGTTGGTTACGCGGGGGATTCGAAAATAGAGTGTTTTGCAAGTCAAAAGCGAAGGGCTGAAGTAGGACTTTAGCGGGGGATATATTCAAACAGGTTTGGGGTGCACCACACGATAGGCCGCTGCTGGAAGATCGCCCTGGGAAACGTGTGGCTCTCCGCATGGGCACATCTCTTTGTAGCCAAAAGCTGGCCGGCGGCCCGCAGCCTTCGGCTCTTAGCAATCGGAGACAGCAGCGACGACGTCCTCGACCAGAAGCGGCCGCACGCATGGGCTTGGGCCATGCAGTTGGCCGCTGCATGCGGACACCTTGGCCCCAAGGCGAAGGCTGCCAACTTGGCCGTGCGGTGCCGATTCTGATGGTCTGCACAGTCGAACACAGTCGAACAGAGACCCGACCGGGAGCCACGATTTAAGTGCGTTTTTATTGAGACTTGTTAATTCGCGGTGTACGCAGTTCCACAAGTACGTCAGCGCGCGCTCCGCTGCTCAGAGCTTGATCCGGATGTGCGCGTGCTGCAGCATGGAGGCCAGCATGCAGACAGCCAGCATGTAGAGCAGCAGCACTGCGGAGGATATGCCTGTGTTGGTGTTGATGGTGTGCATGCTCAGGTTCACGGCGCCCGTCATCAGGTTGGCCTGCAGTTAATGAACACAAGCTCATTAACACAATAGTATGCTGGCGAAGATACATGACCCCAATCCGGCTTACCACGATGAAGACGAAGAGCTGGTTGTGGTTGATCCCCTGGAACAGCAGAGGCACCCTCGGAAGCATACTGTAGTTGGCAAGGATTGTCAGAAGATAGGTTCAGTGTCATTAGAGACCTAGGTATCACGTACCATGCAGTCTGGATCGCGCAGTAGAGCGCCAGCAATGTGATCGACTCGGCCATGACCCACAGCAAATACGACAGGTTGAGCTGTGAACACGAAACACGAACTTGTGAGCCGTTTGCTGTCGGGACCCCAACAAACGAGAGGAGAATGCGTACCATACGACGTGACGGACGTGCGACGAGGCGCACGGAGAGGAACGTCGTAGCCCAGAGGAATGCGGCCACGACAAAGAGGCTGATCACGAGCCACCTCATGTTACGGTGCAGCTTCGCCCCGTTGGAGTCCATATAGCCGAAAATGCATTCACCCGCATACACGGAGAGCAAATAGAGCGAAGTGTAGCCTGGGCGAAGGATATCGAGAGAAAATAAGATTAGTCTTTGCGTTGTGCCAGTCACTACTGACAGACCGATCGAAATCAACGCACCTGCCAAGCTTAGGATTCCCTCGCGGTTCTGGCTCATCAAATTGTCCCGAGGTGCATCCAGGATATATTCTTCACCGCCGAACAGGGACAAATATACCTGATAGCCTAGAAAAAACATGCCATGCATTGATGATAAGAATTTGGATACCAAATCATTTTCCAGCCCATCACGCATACTGTACCACAAGCAATGAGAATCGCGACGGCGGGGCCTGAAGCCCATTTGCCGACAGCGCGAAGGAAGGAGTACACCAGGTACACTCCCGCAAGCGTGAAGTAGAAGTTCCAGTGCACACCATACTCGGATACGTGCTCCTAATATCCAAGTATCATCTCGCGTCAATTTGGAGGCGTTGAATCGCATCAAAATCATATGCGTACCTGGTAGTTGACACCCTTGACCGTCAGGATCCTCGCAATCTGCTCCTAATATCCAAGTATCATCTCGCGTCAATTTGGAGGCGTTGAATCGCATCAAAATCATTTGCGTACCTGGTAGTTGACACCCTTGACCGTCAGGAACCTCGCAACCCCGAACACGAGCACAAGTGCAATCGGTCGGAGGAAAGCGTAAAGCTTTTGAACAAAGCTTTGCGCTGGCTTCTGGTCCGAGTGGGCTCTCTTCGTGCCAATGCTGGGGCGAGCCTGACGCGCAGGTGCTGACACAATCGCGGACGACACAATAAACGCGCCAACTCCAATATCCATCTATCGTCACACCCCGATTAGCTGTCACTATTGCTAGCTAGCACTGCTGGCATGACTCATTGTCGCCTTACCACACTGAAGCCATAATTCTCCGTCTTGGCAAAGCGGCGAGGGAAAACCGTGAAGTCAACGGCCAGAATCGCGAAGCACCTGCATCATCAATACCACAGAAGAGTAGGTTTCAGTATCGCACGAAAAAGGCAATAGCAATACCAAGATCGTACGTCGAGAGCATGATTTGTGCGCGGAAGTTGGTCAGGAACGGCAGCTCCTTCCCCAGTAGCTGGTTCATCTTCTCCTTCCTGCAGTGCTTGTGAATGAACTCCTTGGCGTGGAACCAGGACAGGACACTGAGAATCGCTGCCAGCGAGTACACCATCGCCAGCAGCGGCACCGCGTACTCGGCGAAGCTAAAGCCGATCATCGTCGGCACTACAGTCACTGCAAACTCGAGCAGGATCGTCGCCACCAAGTTCTGACAATAAATCCCCATCAGCACTCTAACTCCAACCGCCAAAATCCCACAACGACTCTAATGCCCACCAAGTTGCCGGCGCCCAATTGTCGGATGCCCACGACCTCCAGCAGCAGCATGAGCTCCGAGTAGAGCCAAAAGCTCCCCTGCCACGACGTCGTAACAACACCGCGTTTTAGTCTCCCGCGGCTCGAATACTCATCGGAGACCTCCAGCAGCAGCATGAGCTCCGAGTAGAGCCATAAGCTCCCCTGCCACGACGTAACAACACCGCGTTTTAGTCTCCCGCGGCTCGAATACTCATCGGTTTGCGGTCGTTCTTGCACGACAGCGACCGCAAACGCGTCTACTCACTGGCGCAATGGCGAACACGAGGAAGACCTCGCGCGCGCTGGTGCCCTGGAGACCGGCCACGAACGCCTCCTTGGCGAGCTTGTAGTCCTCGTCCATCATGATTATAACTGCGCCGACATTTGCAGCCAATCAGCAGTCGAAAAACTTGAAATTCAGCCAATCACCAGCTGGCGAGAGGGGACTTTGGCATCGCACACTTTCGCCTCAAGATGACTGGTACGAATGGCAACCTGCCTGCGGGCGACGCGCTCGCTGACGCCTTGGCGCGGAGCTTCTCAGCCTCCCAGAGCCAACGCTTCTGTATATGCATGACAGAGGACGGCTGTAGCTAACCGAGATGCTGCTGTGGTGTGTGAGCCAGACTACAAGGAGGAGCAGGCCATGGAGGTGGAGGCCCTCGAGGCCATCTACATGGACGACTTCACCAGTGCGTGGACGGCTGGCTCATTACTGCCTTGTGTTGGAGGCTTGGCGGTTTGATTGATGGCTATTGCTGGGTGGTGGGTGTTGTGGCCGTAGAGCTGTCGGACGAGCCGCTGACGTACCAGGTGCACGTGGTGCCCAACCAGGACGGCGAGAACAACTTCGGTGCGTTCTGTGTTGGTGCTGCTGCAACGGCGTTGAGGCTCGTGTAAGGCCAAACGCGGTAAAGCTGACAAGGCAATGTTGGTGTGGCTGGATTGGATTGTTGCGTATTGCAGTTGCGTTGCTGCTCAAGGCGGAGATCCCGGAGACGTATCCGGACGTGGAGCCGAAGGTTCGCTTCGTGTTTTGCTCGGTTGCTGGCGTGAGGTGATGCGATAAATGAGGTGGTCCTAATTGGCGTTGTTGCGGTGGTCGTGGCGGTTGTGGTGGTGCTTCCGAGTAGATTGAGGTTGTTGTGAAGAAAGGTCTGGCGGACAGCCAGGTGAAGGAGATCAAGCAGTTGCTGGCGCAACAGGTTGAGGAGAACATGGGCATGGCCATGATGTACACGCTGAGCGAGGCGGTGCGGGAATATTTAGTGGAGAACAACCGGGAGGGAAATGTACGTTGCTGCTGCTGCCGCTGTCGCCGTTGACGGCTTCTGCTACGGTGCTGAATGTGGTGAATCATTCAATCTGTGCATTGAACAGGATGGATCGGAGCACCAGGAAATGCTGCGTCGCATGGAGCTTAAGAAGAAGAAGGAGGAGAAGGTGGAGGCGGACAAACTAGAGAAGGTAAGGGAGAGACGAACTGTTCAAAACGAGTCTTCAGCTGCTAAAGTCGCGACTGATCACGTACAGGCCAACGCAGACGCGGAGGAGGAGCGACGCGAGTTCCACGGTACGAGCCCTACTTGCGTGCTTGCTGACTAACTACTGAGGCATACCAGATATGCTTGCTCCTAGGTTTGGTGTCGCTCTAACAGCTTGTGGGTTGCTGACGCATTTGCAGGCACGCCCGTGACAGTCGAGACGTTCGCGGCGTGGAAGGAGAAGTTTGAGACCGAGATGCGTGGCCAACAGAAGACCTCTCTCAAGGACGATGCCACGGCAAAGCTCACAGGTACGTCATCGCCCAATACACGCAGCACGCATGCCCTGAAACGCCGACTGGAGAAACCGTGAGCATCCTGTCTAACGTAACGTCCCCATCGTTGCTATTGCTGCAGGTCGTCAGCTCTGGAACAAGGGTCTGGTGACGGAGGACAGCGCCGAGGAGGCCGAAGCTGAAGCCGAGGGCGAGGACGCCGCCGAGCACGACGGCGAGGGCGAAGAGCAGCAGGACGACGACCAGAAGTAGAAGGCTCAAGTATCATACATGTAGCCATGTTCAACTGCAACGTAGCCATATGCTTTAGTAGAGGTTTCATATGCTTCAACGTAGGCTCATGCACATAAACCGGGCCCTCTCAGCTCATCTCAAGTGTAAAAATACCTGCCCAGAGTTGAATAAGATCGACGACTGCCAAGAGATGGCGATCCCGCTGGCGCTTGTATCCGCCGCGACGTCGGCCAGAGCCGCCGCTGCACCGCCAGACGCGGAGCCCATGGAGGCCAATGCGTTCTGCCAGTGCTGCCAGGTGGCGTGCCACCGCTTCCGGCCGGCCAAGCCCTGCAGCGTCCGTCATAAAATATTTTATTTTTCAGCCGTTTCTTGATCCCATCGAATTATTTTTGTTCTCTAAAATGTTTTATTTGTAATTTTAATTGTTGTGTGGATATGGCTACACTTCGCCAATGTTGCAGTTCTGCCACGCACTCGTGTGTCAATTCTGCTCGTGCGGCAACGAGCCCCACGTGCTGTGCAAGAGCTGCCAGCCACAGGTGCGCGGCGCCCAACCGGCGTTCTCCTTCCGGCAGCTGCTGTGGCGCTTTAAGATGCTGCCGTTCGGCTGCCACGGAGAGAAGTGGCTCTTCCTGGTGCGCAAGCGCCAGTCGCTTGTGGTGCCCACGGACCTCTCGGGCGACGAGTACCAGTGGCTCGTGCACCAGCTGCCGAGGCAGCGCAGACTGCAAGGGGCGCACTTGGAGCAGAAGCGGACTCTGGATAGAGTGAGCTGGCAGTGGAGTGAAAGAGCTGACGACTGAGACTGACAGTTGTTTTTTTGCTATTTGTAGGACATTGATCGAACCTTTCAGCAGTTGCAGGCGAGGATGGCGAACAACAAGCGCCCCAGTTTCCTGGTCAAGTCGCAGTATTCGTCGTCCGAGTTTATGGCGTGGAAGTCCAGTACACACCAGCTACTGAGTGTGTTCATGATGCTGAAGCCGCAGATCGGATACTGCCAGGTTAGAAGTTTTTCTGTGTTGGTTCGGTGATGCATTGTTGCTAATGGTGTGTGTGAGTTTGCTGGGAGCAGGGTATGACGTCAGTGGCAGCGGTGCTGGTGCAGGAGTCGAAGATGAACAGCGAAATCGCGTTTCGTTTGTTCCTCGCGCTCACAGAGAAATACAGGCTGGACGATGTGTACAGGCCGGATATGAAAGATGTCAATCTCCGCTATTTCCAGCTCGACGAGGCACTGCGGTTGCATCTTCCAAGGCTTCATGCCCACCTGTCAGACCGGGATATACACCCGTCAACCTACGCATCGTGGTAAGTGCGCAGTTGTTTTGAAGATTATCGAATGGTTTATTATAACGAGTAACATTATTTCGTGCGTAGCTGGATTCTTACGTTGTTCACGGAGTGCCGGCTATTTCCCCACCGTTACGTTATCGCGTTCCTCGATCTGTTTTTCGAGTTTGGCTGGAAGGTGTTTTTCCAGACTTGTTTGGGCATCTTGAGCTGCATCGAGGTAAGTGTCGCGCTCGAGCTGACGTACTGACTCAATTACTCAGAGGGTGTCTTTGAGCCAGGCTCCACTGTTACGCCGGTCTACGTCGGAAGAAATCTTTGCCTACCTAGCGAAAGTCACCTGGTTTCATCGACACAAGGTAGTGTGAGCGTGGCTTATTTTGACTAGTTTCCTATTAACAACGAGTGTTTGCTGCTTCAGAGCGATAATGATCTCGAGCGATTCTTCGCGACAACAAGGACATTTAATGTACGCTCAATAGCCGAGGTGTCGTCGTAGACTCTGTCCTCATGATATTATATTAAATGTGGGCAGATTTCGAGCGCTTTCCTGGACGTGTTGCAAGGTGAATACTCCACTGAGGCAAGCATGAGCATAAATGAGTATGACTAGTCGAAGAAGACTCCTCCACAGCGCAGGTAGGACCAGGTCAATTAGTGATGCACGATACAGTACGCTGATCGTACTGAAAAATGGAATCTCTTACCAGTGCGGCAGCATTATCCACGCACAAACAGACGTGCAGCTCGTTGGAGGCATTTTTAGTGACGGGTCTTTTGCGTTAAACGAGCCTGTAGCGAAAGACGGCTCCCGTCCATTTGCGGTCTTCTTCCGCATATTCCAGGACCCCATCGCCGCCTCAATCTTTCAGGTTGCCGAAATCGCCTGCGTTCTTCTGTCGGAAAAAGAGTCTGAACTTCAAAGTCATACTTTGAAGGTGCTTGCTCGCAAGTATTGCGCTTGGCTTATCTGGCTCCGTTTGCGCACGCCATGGCTCCATCTCAGTTTCGTACCCATCGACGAGGAAGTTACTTTTCCCAGCGTGTGTGTGGCCCAACAGTTCAAGACAACCTCAATTTCCATTTTGACGCCGACCAAGAAGACGAATGGAGATAAAGAAGTTCATGGAAGCTGCGGAGTCGGGTGACCTCGCGAGAACCCGCGAGTTGGCTCAGCGAGTATCGCGTCCTGATAGAGAGGAAGCGCTGAGGAAAGCTGCTTTAAAGGGCCATCTGAGTATTGTCCGATTTCTCGGTGGGCAAGCCGACGTCAACGTGAATGCTACGGCTGAAATCGGATACACGGCCCTGATGGAGGCCGCAACAAGTGGTCACTTAGACGTCGTGCAGTATCTCGCTGGGCAATGCGGCGCAGATGCGAATGCCAAGACTACAGGTGGATACACGGCATTGATGCAGGCCGCTCGCTGGGTATGGTCACTTAAATGTCGTGCAATATCTGGCTGAGCAATGCGGAGCGGACGTGAATGTTACGGATAATTTTGGATTCACGGCGCTGATGGAGGCCGCTGAGGCTGGTCACTTCGATGTGGTGCAATTTCTCACTGTGCAATGCTGCGCCGACGTAGATGCCCAGGGTGAAGACGGATACACAGCACTGATGACAGCCGCTAGGGGTGGTCAGGTAGATGTCGTCCAATACCTCGCTGGGCATTGCGGCGCGGACGTGAATGCGAAGCGTGGTGACGGATACTCGGCACTGATGGCGGCCGTTAGGGGTGGTCACTTTGATGTGGTGCTATATCTTGCTGGGCATTGTGGCGCGGACATGAATGCGAAGCGTGGAGTCAGATACACGGTACTGATGGAGGCCGCTAGGGGTGGTTACTTTGATGTGGTGCAATACCTCGCTGGGCTTTGCGGTGCCGACGTGAATGCCAAGTGTGAAGACGGATACACGGCCCTAATGGCGGCCGCTTTGCGTGGTTACTTAGATGTGGTGCAATACCTCGCTGGGCATTGCGGCGCGGACGTGAATGCGAAGCGTGGTGACGGATACTCGGCACTGATGGCGGCTGCTAGGGGTGGTAACTTAGATGTGGTGCAATATCTCGCTGGGCAGTGTGGTGCGGACGTGAATGCGAAGCGTGGAGTCGGATACACGGTACTGATGGAAGCCGCTGAAGCTGGTCACTTCGATGTGGTGCAATACCTCGCTGGGCTTTGCGGTGCCGACGCGAATGCCAAGTGTGAAGACGGATACACAGCCCTAATGGCGGCCGCTTTGCGTGGTTACTTAGATGTCGTCCAATACCTCGCTGGACATTGCGGCGCGGACGTGAATGCGAAGCGTGATGACGGATACTCGGCACTGATGGCGGCTGCTAGGGGTGGTAACTTAGATGTGGTGCAATATCTCGCTGGGCAGTGTGGTGCGGACGTGAATGCGAAGCGTGGAGTCGGATACACGGTACTGATGGAAGCCGCTGAAGCTGGCCACTTGGATGTCGTGCAATATCTCCCTTGGCATTGCGGCGCGGACGTGAATGCCAAGTGTGAAGACGGATACACGGCCTTAATGGCGGCCGCTTTGCGTGGTTACTTAGATGTGGTGCAATATCTCGCTGGGCATTGCGGCGCGGACGTGAATGCCCAGGGTGGTGACGGATACACGGCGCTGATGCAAGCCGCTTCGCGTGGTCACTTAAGTGTCGTGCGATTTCTCGGTGGACAATGCGGCGCCGATCTCGATGTCAAGGACAATGAAGGAGACAATGTGTTGCTGTGGGCCGTTCGACATGGCAAAGTTGATATCGTCCGATGTATAATTGACCAAAACTACTGTATAACCTAGATGTGAATTCCACAAACAAGGAGGGCAACACAGCTGTTCGAGTTGCTGCTGACCGGGGTCTCCATGAAATCCAGCGACTCCTCACGTCGATCATTTTGCCTACGGCCCAAGAACCTACTACTAGTACGCAAGACGCTGTGAAAGGAGACGCGGTGTCTTCCAGTCCTCACATTATCCCTCCGTCCGAGATTGGGTTGACCTTTTTCATTCAGAACGGTAATGTAGGGGGCGACTTTGGAGCTAAATGGCTTGATGCTGATGTGGCCGTAAAGCTCTTCATCCCAGACACGTCTCGCTCGTCATTCCACGATGAAGTTCAGCTATGGCAGCGACTGCGGCATCCTAATGTGCTGAAGATGTACGGGGCATGTCAGGCGGGCCCCCATTTGCAGATTTTTGCATGCGAGTACGCTAGCCACGGCTCGATGCTGGAGTATATCAATGCATTTTCAGAAAGTGAGTCCTTCGACATTCTTCTCCGAAATATGTGGAAGTACCTGCACGAGGTAGCACTAGGTCTTGAGTATCTTCATGAGCGGGGCATCGTTCACGGTGATCTTCGTTGCAGTAACATTTTGATCGGCAGCGATGGCGTGGCAAAGTTGTCAAATTTTGCTCTAAGTGGGTTTACAAAGGTTTCCGGTCAACTTTCATGTAGAGGACCGATTCGTTGGCAGGCTCCTGAAATTTTGAGAGGTGAGGCACCATCATATAAGTCGGATGTGTATTCGCTGGGTATGTGTATTATTGAATTGGCAAGTGAAGAGGCACCCTGGGGCGATGAAGAGGAAGAGAGGGTGCGTGCATGGAAGTTGAGGTGGTCCCCTGAAAGGGGAACTGGTCACGGAGTTAACTCGAAACCGGGCTCGGACTCTGACTCTGAATCGGACTCCAAATTAAAGTTCGAATTCGACTATGACTTCGGCTCCTCAGATTTCGACTCCAACTTCGCCTCCGATCCCAGTTATGGATTCCAATACATACTGTGGTGTACGTGCTGTCAAAACTTTTGTGTCGTGTCAGGGCCTACCGAAAAAGCAACGCTTCGACCAGCGGACACTTTGGTCGTGGACAGGTTCTCAAGGACTTTACTGTGCATGTGGCGCCAAGCGTCAACAAACACATGCGGTCACAGTGAGCATTAACATGACAGCAGGATGGATAAAAGTGCACCCTATTCCAACGTAGCAATCCTCACAAGCGTGCCAATCTATCGTCCGTCGTTTACAAACTGGAGCGTTTGGCAGCCATAGAGAGTTCCAAAGACTCCAAGCCTGAGCTGGAGTCTGGAGAATCCTTTGACGAGTATAAGTGCGGAAAAATAGCGGAAGTGTGGGTAAAACTCAAAACAAAAATGGAGAACTGCTACAATTCTGAGTATTGCCAAGCATTTGACGAACTCAAGATCATACACGACCGCTTGAAAGAATCAGAACACCACCCGACACTGAGTGAACGATTTTACGCGCTACTAGTGGCATTTTATCGGATCGTAAGGTTGACGCCTGAACAAGCTCGAATTGTGCGGTTATCCTCAACTCGTGCCACTAGCAGTAGTATGTACGCGCTTCAGTGGCGCGTGAAGTCGCTTTTGGCGTCGCTGGGGGATTCATCGAATTTATCCATAGAGACGGACGCGAGATGGCAGCAACGGCGTAGCGAGCAGATCTCGTTCTTTGTGGCAGGGGTGTCGGATACTTTTCTTCTGCTGAATGAGTTGAAGTCAGCCGAAGATCGATCGGCGTTTCTGTTGATGTTAAAAGCCGAGATGGATGGTCACGTGGGCAAATACACTTCGAACCAAGTTGCGGCGATGAAGAAAGCTTACGAAGAAATTGCCAGCAAAATTGAGAGTGATGCCGATTTGTCGGAGCTCACACCCGAGTGGTTCATTCCCTGGTACGAATTGGTGGTTGATGAGTGGAATTGTCTGGGTGAAGGAGGGTTTGGAAGTGTGCACCGAGCGAAGTGGCTGGACTCGGATGTGGTGGTGAAACGAGTGACCTTATCCGGATCTCATAGTGATAACTGTACCTACACGTCTGACTCTGCATGGGAGCACCCTTCGGGTAGCCGAGCTCCAGATGATGACATCAAACGAGCGGAAGCTTTGGCAATGTTCCGCCGCGAGGTCGAAATTTGGTTCGGACTTAGCCACCCTCATGTCGTTCGACTCTTCGGTGCCTGCCACGTTGGCAGACCTTTCTTCGTCTGCGAGTACGCCACGAAAGGGATTTTGACTAGCTATTTGCGAAAACATCCCGACGAAATATGGTCGAAGTTGCACGAGGCAGCGTTAGGTATTCAGTATCTTCACGCACGCAATGTTGTGCATGGAGACCTGAAGGGAAACAATATCGTGATCGGGAGTGACATGAAGGCGAAGGTGACGGATTTTGGGTTGAGCTCGCTCGCAAGTAGTGAGGACAAGGCGTTGGTGTCTGGTGCTTGGCAATGGGTGGCCCCCGAGTTACTCGGTACTAACCAATGCCCCACATTCGCGTCAGATATATATTCTTTGGGCATGTGTATTGTGGAGACACTGCGAATTGTGGAGGCGGTGAAACTAAGCAGAGACCCGCATCAATGTTTGCCGTGGCGTATCACTGACCGAGCTGCTGTGAAATACCACGCTACACGTGGCAAATTGCCGTCAAGACCATCGATTTACGAGGACGCGCAATGGGAGCTGGTTGGGCAGATGTGTGTTTTGAAGCCTGAGCAGCGAATCAAGATCTCGACGGTTGTTGACGAACTCGCAAAACTGGCAGACCCTACTCAACCAGATGACCTCGGTCAATTGAATTCTGTGAGCTGGGAATCCGTAGCGAAAGTGATTTCAGCAGCTCAAGAGCAACTGGCTCGCCTGCAAGACAGCGACAATCAGCGTGACGGAGTGCTCTCGCTGCATGTTTTGTTGTGGGACAGAATCGAACGGCTCCACGGACAGATTGACGGCAACCAAAGTGAAAAGTGCCGTGGTGCGTTCTGTTCACTGGTTGCTGACGCGGATGAGGCCACAGCAACGCTACAAGATCGAAGCGGAACACTCGTGTCGCTAGCCCAAACAACGATGCAGTATTATGCTCTGGACCGAGCGCTGAGCAAGTGGTGCGACGCGTATTGCATCTCGTACGAGGACAAGGGACTTATTTCAATTCCCGAAAGGATTGAACGGACATCGCTCGTGCGAGACTGACGAGTGTTGGCGGATCAAGGGAAACGAGAGTGAGACTGCGGTAGTGCCGGTTCGAGTCGAATACACTGGGAAAGGAGATGACCAAGCATACCTGCAGGTTTCACCCCTTTGCTCGGCAAGGCCACAGATCAACAGCTAAAACAACATAAATACTACGAAGCAGTCGAGCAACGATCTAAGCAGGCAACTGCGCTCGACTTGACTTTTGTGCTCGGCAAACAATTTTCGTCATGTCTGCCATAAACTCTCTGCATGCAAAAATCACGTGTTCTGGTCGTTCTCGTAGACTTCGCTTCAAACAGGACAGTGCTGGCCCAAGGAGCGCAGCTCGTGTTCACACGTGAACTTCACGTGCCAGCTTCTTCGTGCGAGTGTGTTGCTTCACGGACGCTTGTCTCCTTTGAGATCCTTGTCATCGCTGCCGTCCAACGCCTCACCGTCAGTCACCAATGCTTTTGCAAGATCCTGCTGCTGCTGCTTCTTGGATCTGGTGCATTTAAGGCGCTGCGGACCCTGGAATGTTCGCTCCTGCAGGTGCAACTCCAAAGTTGAAGTGAGACCATCACTCTTGATTCGTTAAGTACGATCGAGGCTGCAGGTAGTCTGCTGCGGCGATCGATTTGGGGTTCCTCCCCTTTGCCGAGCTGATCTCAACCTGCTAAATGCGAGGGTGCTTGTGCGGGTGTTAATAATGTGTTCGCGGACCTATCGACTATGTACCCATTGAACAAGTCACGGGAACTGAGTCAAGTGGCCGAGCCACTCTCCCTTCTGACGCAGACCAGCAAGACCGAGAGGACCGTCAATGAAGGGCTGGGAGCTCGCGAGATCTGCGGAGACGGGGGACCTCGTGAAGGTCCAGGAGCTGGCTGGACAAGTGTCGGACTTTGCCCGAGAGGAAGCTCTTCGTGAGGCAGCTAGAGGGGGCCACCTGGATGTCGTGCGGCGACTCGTAGACCAACACGCAGTCGACGTAAATGCTGAGGACAATCGCGAGTACACGGCGCTGATCAGGGCCGCTGAGGAGGGACACACGGACATCGTGCGGTTCCTCGCTGAGCAGTGCGGTGCCGACGTGAACGTCGAGCCTAGTGATGGCTACACCGCGCTGATATGTGCTGCTGTGGGTGGTTACTCGGACCTCGTGAGGCTGCTAGTGGAGCAATATGGAGCCGACGCTAAGGCCACGACCTCGTATGGAAGCTCGGCGCTGATCTGCGCCGCTGGAGAAGGTCACTTGGACATTGTGCGGTTCCTCATTGAGCAATGCGACGCTGATGTGACGGCCAAGACTACAGAGGGGTACACGGCACTGCACGGGGCGGCCCGAGGTGGCCACTTGGACGTTGTACAGCATCTTGCTGAGCAGTGCGGAGCTGACGTGGATGCGCAGGACGGCAGTGGATACACAGCGCTGATCTGGGCCGCTCGTGGTGACCACTTGGACGTTGTGCGGTATCTTGCTCTGGAACGCAAGGCCGACATTAACGCCAAGGATGAAGACGGAAGTACGGCATTGATAGAGGCTGCTAGAGGTGGTTACTTGGAAGTGGCGCAGTTCCTTGCCGAGCAATGCGGAGCTGACGTGAATGCCAAGACCACTGAGGGATACACGGCGATGATCTTGGCCGCTAAGCGATGCCACTCGAACGTTGTGAGGTTTCTCGCCGAGCAATGCGGTGCAGACGCAAATATCACGACAAGCGACGGAGACACAGCGCTGATTGAGGCCGCTCGCTGTTGCCACCCGGATGTCGTGCGGTTGCTCGCTGAGCAATGTCGAGCTGACGTGAACGCCCGGAATGAAGACGGGTATACCGCGCTCATCTGGGCTGCGCGACACGACCATTTGGACGTTGTGAGGTTTCTCGTTGAGCACTGCAACGCAGATGTGAATGCCGAGACGACCGATGGATACACTGCATTGATCTGGGCCTCTCAGGATGGTTACTTGGATGTCGCGCGGTTCCTTGCTGAACAATGCGGCGCTAATGTGAATACCAAGACCACAGACGGCTATACGGCCCTGATTTGGGCCACTCGACGCGGCCACTTGGACATTGTGCGGATGCTTGGTAAGGAATGCAGCGCTGACGTCAATGCCAAGGACGAAGACGGATGCACGGCGCTACTCGGGGCCGCTCAAAATGGTAATCTGGAAGTCCTACGGTTGCTGGTCGAGCAGTGTGGAGCCGACGTAAACGCCAAGGACGAGCAAGGATGCACGGCGCTGATCTGGGCCGCACGGAACTTCTGTTTGGACGTTGTGCGGTTCCTCGTAGAGCAATGTGGTGTTGACGTGAATACCACGACCACCGATGGATATACGGCGCTCATCTGGGCCGCTCGAAATGGCTACTTGGACGTCGCGCGGTTGCTCGCAATGCACTGCGGTGCTAACGTGAATGCGAAGACTACTGACGGATATACCCCACTGATCTGGGCCGCTCGTGGCGGTCACTTGGACGTTGTGCGTTTACTCGCCGAGGATTGCAACGCTCACATCAATGACAAGGATGAAGACGGAAACACGGCGTTGATCTGGGCCGCTCAGGAGGATTGCTTGGATATTGTGAAGTCGCTCGCTGAGCAACACAACGCTGATGTGAATGCCAAGAACCAGGACGGATACACGGCCCTGATGTGCGCCGCTCGAGATGACTGCGTCGACATCGTGAAGTATCTTGCCGAGCAGTGCGCTGCAGACGTGAGCACAGAAAACAAGGATGGCCAGACCGCTGTGCGCATTGCTACTGACAGAGGTCACGAGGCAGTCAAGCGGATACTTATGCCGCTGGTTTTGCCGACGGCCCCAGTCGGGGTTTCTGAAGGAACCGCGAACGGATCCAAGCCGTCTACAAACCGAGCCCTTCGTTGCGCTATCCCTCCGTCTGAGATCGCACTGACCGGTCTCAGTCAGACCTGTGGTATTGGGGGCGACTTCCACGCCAAGTGGCTTGATGCTGATGCGGTTGTGAAGCTCTTCATACCGGACGCGGCTCACTCGGCATTTGACGATGAAGTGCGTCTGTGGCAACAGCTACGTCACCCCAACGTGATCAAGATGTACGGGGCGTGCCAGACTGGCCCCCGCTTACAATTCTTCGTTTGCGAGTACGCCAGCCAAGGCTCACTTTGGGAGTTTGTTACCTCGTCGTCAGAGAGCAAAGCAGCAGTCTGGAGGTATCTGCATGAGGCAGCCTTGGGTCTCGAATACCTCCATGAGCGCGGAATCGTTCACGGAGATCTTCGTTGCAATAATATTTTGATCGGCAGCGATGGTATGGCGAAGTTGTCGAACTTTGGACTGAGTGGAAGGATGAAAAAAGAGAGTCAAGTTTCAGCGAATGTCATTGGATCGATGCGCTGGCAGGCTCCTGAAGTGCTCCGAGGGGAGCCACCATCGTTTGAGTCGGATGTGTATGCCTTGGGAATGTGCATTTGGGAAGCTGTGGAAGGGGAGATACCATGGGGCGAGGAAGACGACGAGGATACGCGCGCGTTTAAGCTGGCATGGAAGCCAGAAGAAATGGGTGAATACGGCGAAGCCACAGACTCGGATTCTGAAAACGACTTGGTCTACCAGATGTGCTGTCAAGACCCTCACAAACGCGCCAGCCTATCGTCTATTGTCTACGAGCTAGAGCGTTTGGCAATCAAAGAGAGCTCCAAAGCCTCCCAGCCTGAGCTTGAGCCCGCAAACTCCTTCAATGATTATGAATGTGGAAAGCTAACGGAAGCTTGGGAGAAACTGCAAGTGTACATGGAGAAGTGCAATAATGCTGAGTACCGTCGAGCTTTTGATGAGCTCAAGATTGTGCACGAGCACCTAACAGCATCAACACACCACCCAACACAGTTCGCACGCTTTGACACGCTGCTTACCGAGTTTTATCAGACAGTCAAGATGTCGCCCGAGCAAGCCCGAATCGTGCAATTGTCTTCAACTCGAGCGACTGCCTCCAGTATGTACGCCTTGCAGTGGCGCATTAACTCTCTCCGAGCGTCGGGGGGTGAGGCATTGCGCACATCCGCCGAAACGAAAGCTCAACGGCAGCAATTGCGCAATGAAGAGGCTGCTTTCTTCGTGTCAGGAGTGACGGACACCTTTCTCCTACTGAACGATTTGAAGTCGGTCGAAGAGCGATCGGCATTTCTCAGAATGTTGAAAGCAGAGATGGAGGATCACGTGGGCAAGTACACTCCTGAGCAACATGAGTTGATGAAGAAGACGTATGAAGACATTACCAGTGCGCTTGGTGGTGACGATGTGTCGGAGCTCACGCCCGAGTGGTTTATTCCTTGGTACGAGCTGATTGTTGACGAGTGGAATTGTCTAGGCGAGGGTGGATTTGGAAGCGTGCACCGAGCCAAGTGGCTGGACTCTGATGTGGTGGTGAAACGAGTAACCTTGGCCGTATCTCATAGCGAGAACAGTACCTACGCGTCTGATCTCGCTGACTCGTTCACCTCTGCATGGGATGATCCGTCAGCTAGCCAAGCCCAAGTCGATGCCGCCAAACGAGCGGACGCTTTGGCGATGTTTCGCCGGGAAATTGACATTTGGTTTGGGTTTAGCCATCCTCACGTGGTTCGGCTGTTCGGTGCCTGTCATGTTGGGAGACCCTTCTTCGTCTGCGAATACGCTCCCAATGGGACGTTGGTCAGCTATTTGCAAGCACACCCTGATGAAGTATGGGTGAAGCTGCATGAGGCTGCCTTGGGTATTCAGTATCTTCATGCTCGCGAAGTTGTCCACGGTGACCTGAAGGGGAACAACATTGTGATCGGGAGTGACATGAGGGCGAAGGTGACGGATTTTGGGTTGAGCTCGGTCACCAGCAGTGATAACAAGGCGCAAGTGATTTCAGGTGCTTGGCAATGGGTAGCTCCGGAGTTACTCGGCACCAACAGCCGCCCCAGTTTTGCCTCGGATATGTACTCCTTGGGTATGTGTATCGTGGAGGCTCTACGAGTTGTGGAGGCTGTGAAATTAGGCAAAGACTCGCGTCATTGTCTGCCGTGGTGCCTTCGTGACATTAATGCTGTTAAATACCACGCTACGCACGGCAAACTGCCGACTAGACCAGCGATGTGCGCGGACAGTCAATGGGAGCTGGTCAAGCGTATGTGTGCGTTCGATCCAGAAAAGCGTATTAAGATCTCGACGGTGGTTGATGAACTGGCAACTCTGGCCAATATCAAAAACGCATCAAGTGAATCGAGCGAGCTCGATGGCATTTCACGGCCGAATCCAGTGTCCTGGGAATCTGTCGCCAAAGTTATTGAAGCGGCGCAGCGAGAGTTGAAGCAACTGGAGCAGAGCGAGGATCAGCAGGACGAAGTGCAGTCGCTCTACGTTTCGCTGTTGGAACGACTGGAACAACTCCACGGGCAGATTCATGGCAGCCCGAATGAAGAGTGTCGTGCTGCGTTCTGCTCACTGGTTGGTGACCTGAAAGATGCCATAGCGAAGCTGCCGGACAGAAAAGCAAATCTTGTCTCGCTAGCTGCAACGACGATGGAGTGCTATGCGTTGGGTCGCACGCTGAGCAAGTGGTGCGACGTAAATTTCATTGTTGGTGGCAAAGAACCAGCCCCTGCGGCGGAGCATTTTTCAGAAGGACGTTGCCACGCCAAATGGAGAGGAGAAAGATGCAGTTACCTGCCCAGAGTTGGATCGAGGCTCGATCCGACACCACCGTGAAGAGTAAAAGCGGACAGAAGCGTAGTTGCGAGCTTTACACCTTCCACCTGTACGTCGCCATATCAATGATAACTTGAATCAACGGTCTACGCTGCGTATTCTTTGGGGTGAAAAATCTGTATTGCCTATCTGCATGCTGCACTTATCAGTTAACACTCATCGTCCAGCACAGAGCGGGCAAATGTACTTGTCTTCCGTGTTGGCCATGGCTGCGATCAGCTCCCTGCAGGCATAAAACAAACACAAGTGTTAGATATCAGCGTAGTAGCCCTATCAATCTTGACCGCAACGTACGGAGTTAAACTCGGATCGCAAGCTCCGTGCACCCAGAGCTCGCACGAGTCGCAGCACACAAAGGTGTTCTGGTCGTCGTCCTCGTAAACTTCGCTGCAAACCGGACAGTACTGGCCCAGAGCACGCAGCTCGCGCTCGCGTGCCAGCTCCTTCTTCGTGCGAGCGCGCTTCTTCACAATGGGAGCTGGAGGCACGGCAACCACCGCAGGAGCAGGCGGAGCACTTGCCGCCGAGCGCTTCGACCGTGATGGCCGTGAGGACGACGTCTTGCGCTTCTTCGAAGCGGACGAGGGCGACTCTTCTACCACAACAGGCTCAGCTCGTTGGACGCTCTTCCGCTTCCGAGAGGATCTCGCAGGCGTGGACGCCACGTCGTCTTCTTCATTGAATCCGCGATCATCGCTGTCGTCCAACGCCTCGGGCTCCGTCTCAACCACCATCGCTTCTGTACGCCTTGCCGACTCTGTATGGTCCACCTTGAATGCCGAAGTCTGCGGCGTCGTGTACGGCTCCGGGGCGCGATCTGCGTACACGAAGCCGTTCATCTGAGCAGGCGACGGGATCGGCGTGGGGCCGTCACTGTCCGACTCCACCTCCAGCTCGTGCTTGCGTCGGTGTTTCTTCTTTTTCTTCTTCTTGTCCTTGCGGCTGTGCTTGCGGTCCTTCTTCCGCTCCTTCGAGGAGGCCGTGGCCGCCTCGATCTCCTCCCTCGTGAACTTGAGGATCACTGGCGCCTCCTCCTCCTGCTCCTGCTCCTGCTCCTGCGACACCTGCTCTTCCATCAGTTGCTCGTCATCCGCCGCCTCCTGCTTCTGCTGCTTCTGCTGCTTCTTGAGCGCGTGGATCTGGTGCTTCAGCCGCTTCTTTTCCTGCAACGCGGCGGCCGCCGCCTGCTCCTTCTTGCGCCGCTCCTCGCGCCTCTTCTCGACGCGCTTCTTGTCGAACAGGTCAGCTCGCTCCAGCTTCAAGTAGCACTGGAGACAAAGATCCAGCTTCTGAGGGGCCGGCAC